>NMUG010011977.1:0-10481 GCA_002855965.1 Monotropa hypopitys
TAGGGGCTGAAGTAAACCTGTCGGGCGCTGATGCTCCGCCTTCCAGAACTGCCGTCGAAGATCGTGGTACATCTTGGTACCTTCCGGATGGACTGCCAAAGGAGAATGGTGAAACTCGTGTTTCTCGGCATGAAGTAGGAACGAATAATCTACCAAGGTAGTGCAAACTAGAATCTGCATGGATTATCCAACCCTGTCGCGCATCGCCACTGAGGAATCTAGTACGGAACTCTAACGCCTCTGAATCCGTTGCCTGGGCCTCGGTAACCAATCTAGAAAGCTCTGAATGGATAGACAAATTGCACAACGTCGCATGATCACTGGTGTCTTCTGCATGAAGAACGTAAGGACCCAAGTCTTCCATAGATCTCCAACCAGAAACAACCAAACTCGCCAAGTGAGAAGACTTTCGGCTTAAAGCATCTGTAACCACATTTGCCTTACTAGGATGGTAATGCAACTCGAAATCGTAATCTTCCAAATGCTCCATCCATCGCCTTTGTCGCATATTAAGCTCCTTTTGGGTGAACAAATACTTCAAGCTCTTATGATTGGAGAAAACTTCAAACCGCTCACCGTACAAGTAGTTTCGCCACATCTTTAACGCAAAAAAGATTGCTGCCAACTCCAAATCATGAGTCGAGTAATTCTTTTCGTGAATCTTCAGCTGTCGCGATCCGTAAGCCACAACCTTACCTCCTTGCATGAGTACACAACCTAACCCGTCATGTGAAGGATCACAATATACCGAATAACCAACTCCGCGCTCGGGAACGATAAGGATAGGTGCCGAAGTGAGCTGCCGCTTCAACTCTTCAAAAGACGATTCACAATCATTATCCCAAAGGAAAGGAATACCCTTGCGGGTCAAACGAGTCATGGGTGCCGCAAGTCGAGAAACGTCTAACACAAAACGCCGATAGTAACCAGCTACACCAAAAAAACTCCGGATGTCGAACACACTTTGGGGACGTGGCCATAAAGAAACTGCCTCTATCTTGCTAGGATCAACAGAAACGCCACCTTGGGAAACGACATGACCGAGGAACTTTACCTCTGGAAGCCAAAACTAACACTTGCTAGGTTTGCAATAAAGGTGATATTCCCGCAACAATTCTACTACAACTCTGAGATGAACCCGATGTTCTTCCTCGGAAGCAGAATAGATGAGAAGATCGTCAACAAAGACTACTACAAACCGGTCAAGATGAATACGAAAGATGCGGTTCATGAGATCCATGAACGTAGCTGGAGCATTGGTCAGGCCGAAAGGCATGACGACGAACTCAAAGTGACCATAGCGGATGCGAAAAGCCGTCTTCAGAATATCCTCCGCTCCCACTAATAACTGGTGGTAACCGGAACGCAAATCGATCTTGGAGAAACACGTGGAACCACATAACTGATCAAACAAATCGTCTATCCTGGGCATAGGATACTTATTCTTCACGGTAACTCGATTTAGTTTCTGATAGTCAATGCACAATCATAAAGAACCATCTTTCTTCTTTGCGAACAACGCTGGCGCACCCCAAGGTGAAGAACTAGGCCGAACGAATCCTAACTCATATAACTCCTGCAACTGGGACTTCAGCTCCCTCAACTCTGCTGGCGCAAATCTATAAGGTAGTACCGAAATCAGAGACGTACCGGGTAACAAATCAATGGAGAACTCCACCTCTCGCTTAGGTGGCAAACCGGGAAACTCTGCCGGAAATAAGTCTGGGAACTCGCAAACAACTGGGGGTAACTCCACACGTTGAGAAGAATCGTCGTCGAGACTGAGACTGGCCAACATGCAACTAACTGAGTCGCGATACCTCGGATCATAGAAAGAACAATCGATGGACTCCTTTCGGTCGCCATACACATAGAAATAACATCCTCCTGGAGAGAACAATCGCACTCTGCACTGATTACAATCAATGTGGGCATGGAAGGTAGACAGTCAATTCATCCCTAGAATCAAATCGAATCCAGACATCTCCAGGACAATGAAATCAAAAGTAAACATGTGGTCTTCGAGAGTCAACTCACATTCTCTGCACACGCGATCTAAGCGAACACGGCCTCCAACCGGAGTATCAACAAACATAGGCGGGTTTAGAACGTCCAAGTCTAACTCTAATGTATGGACAAAATATGCTGCTAGGAACGAATGTGATGCACCCGAAACGAACAATACACTGGCCCAAGAATTATAAACAAGAAACATATCCCGGACGACTGAGGATTCCGGCTGCTGGTGGGACACAGAAGATGTAGGAGCGGTTGGGATGGCAAAGACTCTGCCCTGGGTCGTCGGACCCTGTTGGAGCCCTCCTCTATGCTGATACTGTTGTGTAGGTCTAGTAGGAATCTGAACCCCTCGAGTGCGAGAAGCCTGGACAGAGCTGGAAGGTCCTGACTGGTGTGGACGCTGCTGTCCACTCCTCTGCTGCTGCTGCTGTGGTCCCACATCACCATGACTGTTGCCCCTCCCCGGACACTCTCTAACCACATGGCCCCACTGACTGCAATCGAAACGCACAGGAGTCCTGCACTCGGTGCGTATATGGCATGGCTGATGACATCGATGACAAGTGATCGGGCCTCGAACTGACCCCGAACTAGCCTGAGACCTCTGGTCCTGAGAAAAGCGAGACTGATCCCGCGACCGCTTCCTACCGAAGCTGCCCGAATAAGAAGAACTGGAATTGGAACCCTGACGGCGTGGCTCCCACACCTTTGCCCTCGAAGCAAGGTCTCTCTGCTGGTAATCCCTATTGGGCTCAACCGCCCTAGCACAATCCACAAGATCGGGAAAGACTCGAATCCGATGACCCGTCGCCATCCGCTGAATAGAAGGATGAAGGCCCTTCTCAAACCTCTTACACTTTCGCTCCTCCGAGCTGACTAGATCTGTCGCGAATCGAGACAAGGCCTAGAATCTCAAAGTATACTGGGACACACACATAGTCCCCTGCTCCAAATGCTCAAACTGCTCTCTAAGCTGGTCTCGGTAGCTCTCCGGAAAGTACTGGTTCTCGAAAACCGCCAAAAAGTCTGTCCACGTCATGGTACCGATAGGATCCATAATAGCCTGTGGATCAGCATCTCCACCGGCAAGAAGACTAGCGCGCCTCATCTCTACAATAGAACTCCACCATAGAATAGCCTCACCTGAAATCTGGTAGGAAGCAAAGGTGATACGTAATTTATCCTATGTGATGCCTAAGGTGTCAAACACCCGCCGAATCTCTACTAACCAATGATCAGCCTCAAGCGGATCGCCTTCCCCACTAAACTTGAGAGGATTCATCCTCTTAAATTCTCGCAAGGCTTCAAGAGTGCAGTTGCCCGCATTTTTCCTAGGAGCGGCAAATCCCCGACTAGCTTCGACCATGGTGGCCGCAAGCTCTCAAGCGAACTGGCTAGGAGCAACAAGCCCCTCAGGAGCAGGAACCGGAATAATGGGAGGTGCAACATCCTCCACACCTGCTCGGTGATCATCTACTTCCTCGCTATGTGCCTCCTCAATATTGTTCCTACGGCCTCTTCCCAAAGCGATATTACGACGTGGAGGAATTCTTCAAAAGATCAAAATACGATATGAATAAAGCACAAGGAAAGGCTCAGGTGAAAAGTTTAACCAACTATGCAAAGTCTCAATGAAGGAGAAGTGAACTCAATCGTATCAAAGAAGAGATTCTCATACTCAATGGAACCGACAAACAAGATTACAACCCACAAACAGAACAGGAGTTGAACATTACGCCTCTAAACCGACACCACCTATGGGATCAATTGTCAATGCATGTTCGAATGCTCACACACACATGCTAAATGATGCAAGTTTAAACCCAAAGCAACCCATAGAGACAAAGAGTCTCCCCAAAGGCCTAAGTTTTCGAAATCAAAAGCTTTGATACCAAATTGTCACGCCTTGGATTTTCAAACCAATTGTTTTTTTGAATAACTTTATAAATGGGGAAATAAGCATGGTCCATCATAATTTAAAATAAATCTAAATATCAAATACATCCCATTCCAAATTACATAAAATCCGAGAGTGAATGCAGAACATAAACATAGCTAGATAAAGTCCAAAAGTCCAACCACAGAGTTAAAGAGAGAGAGAGGTCTAGTTAAGTTATTACAAAACCATAAGTCAAGATAACCCACAACCCGGGTATTTCAAAATAAATGGTGCAAGACCTTCAAGTTGATGCCAAATCACCAAAGATCTCAAGGAGCTTCAAGATCCTCCAAGAGGGGTTTGTTACCTGCAGAACCTTTTAAAAAAAGAGCGTGTCACGCTAAAGTAGAAAATATCTATAGTGAACAATGTTACTAATTAACTTAACTCATGTGTGCCATGAACATGAATAGAGATGCATATCAAACATTCTTGAGCTACTAAATGCATGACAATTGATCCCACATCTATAACCAAGAACAACTAGCAAACGTTACGTAGAATTATACAAGGACCACAAACCAAGGGTCAAACATAGTTACTAGCTTATTCAATGATGTTTAACAAGGGACTTCAAGACAAGAGTCTAAACATAAAGGCATAAGAAGTGCTTGTGCTATTATCCATTTAAAAGAAGTACAATCCATTCTCGTTTCTGATCCCATATAAGATATAACACCGGAATCCTAGCCAAGGTATTCGATGATCATAAATGTCATCGGAGTCCTAACCAAGGTATTCCGTAATCGTTTTCGTTTAGTGACTTCGATAGGGCGAGGTTGGATTAATGGCTCGTCAACACATTAATCGAACCTATCCGGTCTTCCCCAAATAACGTTGGGAGGGCTCACGTTACCCCCATTGTGCACAATGTCGCGGATGGAGCAACCATCCTAGGAGTCCTAACCAAGGTACCCCAATCAAATATTCACATGCCCATATCATTGTCATCGTGTCCGGGAATCCCTAGCCAAGGTTGCTTCCCATAATGTTAATGCCCGAGAATCCCTAGCCAAGGTTGTTTCTCATTTGGGCTCAACAATTTATTTCATGTATCGCCGACATAGTCAATAAAGCATATGCATAACAATTTACAACATAGTCAATGTGTGTCCATTTTCCATCTAATTTGGAGTGAGGGGTAATGTTGAGCAACATGACCTACGTGAGACAAATTTCCATAAAGTATAACACGTACTACAAATCCATCTGTTAGGCCTTATATAGGCTCAATTTCATGTATTCAAGCTCAATGTAACCAAAGGATTACCAATTAATCGAAATCCCTAATTTATAAAATAGGATCACACATGAATTTGGGTTTTTTCATACAATTGATTCCAATACGAAATTGACTAATGTACAGTGCTTATAAGACCATAGGGACTCTATTTAAACTATCAATTTCATGGTTAAATCTCAAACCCTAGGTCTAAGCATGTATCATAACCCATACACGAAATTTATCAAAGTTTGCTCCAGATATCATGTGTAGAGTGTAGAGTATAACTAGGAACATAATAGACTATATAGAAATCCTACCTTGGAGTGGTGTGAGCAAACCCTAAAATCCTAAAATGAGGGGATGAGAAACCCGTGGTATGTCACGCGTAGATCGGGAGTCGTAGATCAACGTTACTTCTTGGACTTTCTTGATTCAAGCCCTCTAAGGCCTTCAAATCCAAGCTTTCTCCTTGGACTTCAATGGAGGTTAGGAGAGAGAAGAGAGAGAGATGAGAGTGATTTAGAGGGAGAGAAATCTGAGGGATTGTGAGAAATCCCGAAATATAGCAGCCTTATATAGCCCCATAAGTAAAAAGACCAAAATACCTCTCATTAAATGCAACTTCTCAAGTTTCAGCCGACCATCGTCCGGACGAAGGTGAGGTGTCGTCCGGACGACGCCACTAGAAATGAACCAAAACTGCTTCACGAACCTTGGTCCGGACGACCAATGAGTTTCGTCCGGACGAAACCCATGGTCCGGACGAGAAATGAGGATGGTCCGGACGATCATCACCTGAACCAAAAATCCTCTATCTGCCACCGTCGTCCGGACGAGCCAAGGGTATGGTCCAGACGACCAACCCAGATTTTCTTCAAAATCTTGCCAAAATGCTCTCGACTCATCTCAATGCATCTCCAAACGCTTTTCCAACATCTTACGCACCAAAACAAACGTCTAAGGCTCTCCTACGGCCCTCCTCACTCGTCCAAACGATACTAAAATGAATCAAATAATTAACGAAGGACTTACTAACGGATATTCGGATGATCACACCTTAAAATAATCGCATTAAAATACGAGACGCTACATTAAATGCGACGGATTGACATAACCTTAATCATGCCAAACAAGTCAGTGACTTGTCCCATCCGGGTCAGGTCTGTGGTCAACTATGCTCTGACATGTCAGTCTGAACCTGCAACTGTGTTGTCCCATCAGTCAGGCGGATGGTCAGTCCAGATGGGACCTGACCCTGCAGCTCGAAAGAGCTATTGCCGCGCAGCTGTCATCTAGATCCAGGGCTAGGCCGGTCGGCTGGCCTGACCCGAGCTGGTCCGGTCTGCTACTTTCAGTTGGGCCTATATTTTGGGCTCCCTAACTTGGTTTCTTATTTACTTAAGCCTTTTCCTTAGTTTATTTGGGCTTTTAACTCCAAAACTAAGCTCGAATGACTTTAATTAAATTTTAAATCATCTACAATACATTTTAATTTATCTATTTATTTACTAGAACCTTAATTTACGGGACGGGGTCTCTCAGATATAATTCTTTAACAAATTATCATGTTCAAGAAATCAGGTGTAAGCTGTATAACCTCACCAAAACATCGACTATGGAAGCATACATAGACATGATAAAGGAGTACGCATAAAAGCTAGAGGTTACTGGTAGCCCATTAGATGATGATGACCTTATTTTCACCTGTTAAGAGGTATGCCTAAGGTGTTTAATAGTTTTAAGAATGTTGTTAGAACTAGAGGAACATTTGTTTCTTTTGAAGAGGTTGTGACTATGCTCAATGGCGAGGACATTTAGTTGTTGCATGATAACACAACAGATACTGATATATCAACTGTTTTGCTTACAACAAACAGACAAAGTGGTTCATCAACACAAACTCAGACTCAACATATTACTTCTCCTATGCATGTTTATGTGATACTTGTTGAGTCTTCCTCTTCTGCTATTCAACAAGGAAACATTCAGTCTCAGTTTACCTATTTGCCTCAACAAACACCTCAACATTATAGAAGTAACTCATTTAGAGGAAGAGGAAATAGGAGATTCTTTACAGTTCCATGTTCAATATGTGGAAGGAATAATCATACTACTGATTATTATTTTTACAATGACATTTCTTTCCAGACTCAACATGTTGGTTTTTCAGGAAATGTGGGTATGAGTTCACCTAGTTATGTTGTAAATAATCAGGGAAATAATAATGGTTTTGTTCCAATTCAGTCTCAATAGTTTTTACCAAGAAGCTTTGGTAATTTTCAAGGCTATGGAAACACAGGATACATTCTGAGACAAAACTCCCAGCCTTATGTTCAGGCTCAACATAATTCTGCTGCCTTGCTGACTAATGCTCCAAATTCTGGTTCACAGTATGTCACTAATAATTTCAATGATACACCACAATGGTATTTTGATAATGGAGCTACACATCATGTTACCAATAGCCTGTAGAATTTACAGCAGGCCAAACCATCATATAACAGTGAAGGAACTCATGTTAACAATGGTTCACAACTCCAAGTTCTACATACAGGCAAAGGAATTCTTCAAACTCCTTTTGTTGATTTTTCTTTATCAAACATTCTCCATTCACCTCAAATCACACATAATTTGTTATCTATTTTTTAGTTTGCTAAAGATGATCATTGTTTACTTGTGTTCGATTCTGATGGTCTTGTCATTCAAGACAAGAAAACACAGGGACCATGCCACAAGGGTCTTTATCCTATTCTGAACTCATCTGAAAGACATGTTTGTGATTTCTTATCTTCAACATTTGTCAACACACTTGCTACAATGGCAACATCTATTGTTCTATGGCATAATAAACTAGGACATCCTAGTTTACCATTGTTTTCTGCTCTCATAAAACAATAAAATTTGTCTGTTTCAAGTCCTCAGTCTGTCATATGTCATTGTTGTCAAATGGCCAAGAGTCATAAACTTTCTTTTCCCTTATCTCAAACTGTTTCATATGTACCTTTTCAATTAGTTCATATGGATGTTTGCGGACCTTTACATGTCCCATCTAATAAAGGTTACATAAATTACTTGTTGATCATTGATGATTGCACTAGATACACTTGGTTATTTCCTTTGCATTATAAATCAGAAGTAAAAACTGTTGTGTCAAATTTCAAAGCTTATGTTTCAAATCAGTTTCATGCTGAAATTCAAAATGTCAGAAGTGATAATGGTGGAGAGTTTGTCAATGCTTTTTTGCTACATATGTTTTTTTCAAGTCGTGTTATTCATCAAACAACGTGCCCTCACACACCACAAAAAATGGAATAGTTGAAAGTAAGCATAGACATCTTATAGAAACAATCATTGCTCTTCTTTTACAAGCTGATCTTCCTACTAATTTTTGGCTTGAAGCTTTATTTACAGTTGTTATCTTGCTACCAGTAAGTGGAAATGATTTGTCCCAAGAAATTTTACCGAGAACAAACCAACCGGTATACCAGTCGGTATAGTTGTCATGCCCCAATCCAGATAATTATCAAGGTAAATACCCTAGAAAGTGGTATGGCAGCATGAGAAACATAATCTATCTATCAACAACTCTAATTACATAATTCCATAAAATTGGGAAGTAAAATCTCAGTACTCCATAAGTGTTGAAATGTGTATACTAAACTCAACAACTAGGTAAAATGAAACTCTGGCTCATCCCACATATTGTACAATCATGGTACAAAACTCTAAAATAATAGAGTAAATAAAACCTCTAATGTCTACATAGATACCTATGAAAAGGAAAATCTGACAGGGTCTCCACACGCTACTGGAACTGTAGTTGGACAAGTGGACAACAATAGTCGCTCACGTAGGAAACAATGTGTATAAAACATGTCAGTGACGACGGCTCAGTGAATACTGTAAAAAAATAAGAGCAGTTATGGATCGTTTCTTTCAAAAATATCTATTTTACCATTTCCATAATAAAAATCATATATTTTTATAACCATTCCATATCCTCCCATTATCTTACATTTCACTTTTCTCAATGTTTCTTCCTTTCTTTTCTAATTTTTGTCTTATTATCTATCTTCTATCTCTTATTTATCTTTTCCTTTATCTTTTCCATCGTTTATTCCATTATAATTATAGAATCAACTTAAGATCTGTGGAGGGGTAAAATATAATTGACATGTGGCAACGCAAATCTATCAGTCAATGGCGTTATTTAGTGCGGCCATAGTAATAACGGTGCTAAGTTTAAAGTTAAGGTCATACTTCCTGGAATGGCACCGCGGATAAGGTCTGCGCGGGGTGTCTTTTGGAGGTATTGGACATTGCTGACTGGATTATCTATGATGAGCTGATAACATGTTCAACAGGGAGAAGAACCTGATCAGAAACATTCTTATCAGATTATAGATGATCTAGTTGGGACAGTTGAGAAAGAATTAACGTTCAAATCCTTGTTGTAATGATATAGTCATACGTACATGTAATTGCCAGTAGCGCGGCCAAGATTGGGCCGAGAAGACTATCCTAGCAGTGCGGTGGTGCTAGTGTACGGGGATGAATCACGTGGTTGAGGAATGTCTTAGGTGATCAGTGCGGGGTTTGTCTGTACGGCAGAGCCTTCAGCGCGGGGTCTTGGATGCACGGCAGATATACGTTAGGCATTAATTGGCCAATCAGTGACCATAAATGCACTTATTGTGTTCATACTATAGGGGGGAACGTTTTGATCTGATCAAGAGAAGAAGTTGTAAGGAGGTGCTGAAGACGAGGAGTCTTCTGTCCATATTCATTCCCCTCCATGATGAGAAATCAAGGAGTTGGAAGGTCACTGTGGTGGGGTAAAATATAATTAACACGTGGCAGTGCAAATCTATCAGTTAATGGCGTTATTTAGTGTGGCATAGTGTTGATAGTGCTAAGTTTGAAGTTAAGGTCATATTTCCTAGAATGGCACCGCGGATGAGGTCTGCGTGGGGTGTCTCTTGGAAGTATTGGACATTGCTGACTGGATTGTCTATGATGAGCTGATAACGTGTCCATTAGGGAGAAGAACCTGTTCAGGGGCATTCTTATCAGATTATAGATAATCTAGTTAGGACAGTTGAGAGAGAATTAATGTTCAGATCCTTGATGTAATAATCCATGTCAGCAGCGCGACTGAGATTGGGCCGAGAAGGCTATCTTGACAGTGCGGTGTGCCAGTGTACGGGATGGATCACGGAAATAAGGATTGTTTTAGGTGATCAGTGCGAGGCTTGTCAATACGACAGAGTCTTCAGCGCGGGGTCTTGGATGCACGGC
>NMUG010011978.1:0-10480 GCA_002855965.1 Monotropa hypopitys
TGCAGACGAGACCTTTAGTAGTGTTTAGTGGTACTTGTAAATTACACTAACTTAGTGAGAAGCATTGGCGTAAAACGGATAAGAAATTGAAATTATAGTTGTGTACAAGAGATTGATATGTGTTCCAAGGTAAATTCTTGGGTTAGCGAATTGCTATTAGAAGATTATAGAGACCTTTTTCGGTCAAGTTATATAGTTGTATGGTTCAACTAGGTGGTAGGAGATTGAGTTACTAAGGAAAGGAGTGAGAATAATTTTAAGAAGTTGAAGAAAAGGATTGATGGCTATAGTAATGTTGAAATAGTGATAAGAGGAATTATTGACTGAGGGAAATTCTAGTGATTTCCGATTAGAAAAGTAGTGGCAAGTGAGATTGATCGTTGTTAAGTCGGGTTGGACAAACTTCAAAAGTAATGGAAAATGGATGTTAAGTCATTTGGAGCGTTTTGCACCGTATTAGCTAGACTCAGTGGGCTTGTGGTCCTTTTAGCTATGCAAAAGAGGTCTTAGTTGGGATGTTTTAAGAGGAAGTTGTTAGTCTCTCTTGTTGGTGTTGAGTTTAATTTTTGTAACTAGGATGGTAAATCCTTAATATTGAGGCTAGTGTGCTTGGACCGGGAGATGATAGATTAAGAAGGGAAATAATGGAATTTGTGGTTAAGTGTTTCATACGGTTAGAGATTTGAGCTTAAGGATATGAAATTTAAAGGGTAGAGTTGACATGCCTAAACTTTGGATTAGATTTGGGAAATTATATCCCAGGATATTCATGGCACATTTTGCCCAAAGTTTAAGGAAAATTTTGATTTTTGGTTGAGATGTTGTGGTTTGTTGGTCAGAGTTTGTATATTCTGTTTAATGAGAAATTGGAATGACCATGATGGTTTAGTTGAATGGTGGAAGGGTATGTGCGCACATAGTAGTACTCGAGTATAGATCTAGAAAAGTGATGCACCAGTTATGTGGAAAGTTTAGAGTGTATGGCTTATAGGTGGTTATGCAACTTTGAAGTTGGTAAGAGTTGCACCTGTAAAATTGTGGTCTATGGTAGAAAGTTATTCGAATGTTGGAGGATTTGGTGAGAATGCACGAAGGTGTTGTTCAAATCTTGAGACGATTGACTTCTGTGAGCAAAGTGTGGGAAATAGTAGCATCAACGAAATTTCAAGGTAGTTCTTTGGGGAAATTTTGGTGAAGAAGGTGTTTACTCATGGGATTAGAAAAGTGTTTCAAGAGGTGATGATAACTTCGGATTTGGGTCGATATCACGTGGGTACCAAGCTAGTTTGGAGAGTGCTGATGTTGTGTAATAGTCTCTAAGGAAATTGTTCCTATAAAAATTGTTATGAGTTGGATTTGGGATTCGGAACAAACGTTCTTGTGATAACTTTATGGTAGGTCTTGTTGTTGTAAGGCAAAAGGAAAGTTGTGTCTGGCATTGCTAATTCAATTCGTGTTGATGTGATTGGAGTGTGGTAGAGGCGGTAGAGGTGGAAATTGTTGACTGATAAGAATTAAGTTCCATCATAGTTAGAGAAGGTGAGGTTGCATAAAAGAGTCGTAGTAACTCCTTGGTGCAAAATGAGGAGAAGTTCATGACAGTGTGGCGAAAACATGTATTCCTTGATTTGGATTTCTGAAATATACGAGACTAGTATGAAATTTTTCATCCTCGTGAATTGGGTACATGTTTTGTGTTCTCTTTTGAGGATAGGCACATCCGAGAATGAGAGTTGTGGCATTGAGATTGTAAGAAAATGGCCTATGTTTTGGGGCACCAATGGGGGTTAGATATGCATTGAGTGTGAACTTTCATAAGATTGGAAATTTCAAGTATCAAAGATCGGTGGTTAGTTTTGAAGTAAAGAGAGAGTAGAATATTAATTATCAAGAAAGCTCTTGGAGTGATGATACCCTTTGGTGCAATATTAAGGGTAGTTATAATTTGGAATAAGGAAGACAATCCTTGTTTAGGGAATGTTGAGGGATTGAGAATATGTTGGAGGTTCCAAGTAATGTCTTTGGAAGTAAGCTAGTAGCCGTTTAGAAGTTTGGGAGTGATATTGGATTTGTGATCTTAATTTCGAGGACGAAATTTCCTAAGAGGGGGAGAGTTGTAATACTCGTTCCATATTATAAATCATTTATTAATAAATTCAGAAATGTTAGAATGAGAAGTAAGAATTGAGGAGGTTTTTAATGGGGTGTATAGAGGTATATTTACGAAAATATACATTTATATTAATGTCTAATTATACACAATTAAGTGTAAGAAGGAAGGGGTGGCAAACATGGGTAAAAAACAATTAAATGAAGGGGTAAATAGGTAAACCTACTTAAAAATCTGACCTAAAGGGGGTCCTATAGGGTTATACTCTCATTTTGTGCAAGGGAGGAAAAGGAGACTAGAGAGAGAAGAAAGAAGGAGGCAAGAAGAAGGGCATAAATCAGAAGGCAAGGAGGAGGATTTGGAAGGAAATCTCTTCATAAAACTTGTTCTAGAGGTAAACACAAATCTATTGACGTAATTATTGTGATTATATTGTTTGAGAGTTGGTCTAGATCAAAGTTTAAAGATCCATTTTCATTTTTGGTAAAAACCTAGATTTTGATCTTTGAATGATGGATTTCCATGGTGTTTTGATGTTATTTAAGCCACCATTCGAGTATGTTTGATACCTAGATGGGTAGAACACTTTAGTATAGTCAATTTTTGAGTTTGGAGGCAAAAAAATCGAGATTGGGTTGATTGGAGAAGAAAAGGTTCGAAAATAATTTTTCTGAAAATTTGGTTCTGAAGGGCGGCGACCGGTCGCGGCATTTTCGCCGACCGGTCGCGAAAGGGCAGTGAGGCGTCGACCGGTCGCGGCAATTTCGCCGACCGGTCGCGGCAGGTCAGAAGGGTCTCGACCGGTTGCGGTTTTTGGGGAGACCGGTCGTGGTTCAGTTTTTCTGAATTTTTTTTTTGGAAAAGTCTGAAAATGTTTTGAAAGGGCTTGGGGGTCCAATTAAAGACTCTAATCATTGTAAAAAGAGGATTATCGATTCAGTTGATTCAATTTAATGCTTCATTATTTTATTGTCGAAACTATAATTGATGTGGACTGAAATTTGTAATTTGTTTGGACAGGGATATTGAGGAAGGCATTGAGGCCTTACTCAAAGGCAAGGAAAGGGTTTGAACTAGGCAAGGAAAAAGGTTTGAACAACGACTTTGGTGAGTGTAAGGATGTAATATCTTTAATTGTACGTTCGCACTGTTGTTTAGTTAACTGTTTAATATGACATGAGAAGTTATCGGTATAGTTTGATGTGTTGAACAAAAAGTATGATGAGATTGACATGCATGGACATAATGCATGATGAGATTGACCTGCATGAACATAATGCATGATGAGATTGATATGCATGAACATGAATTCATGTAAGTGATGGTATGATGTATTGATATGCATACATATATATGCATGAGTTGTGATGAGAAGCATAATATGCACGTATAAATATATTATGCATGCCTCCGTGGGACGGGTGGCGATTGTTGGCAACCAATGTAAGTCCAACGGTACGTGGGACGTACACCAAGTGTTGTTGCGCGGGGCGCTTGAACTACTACCCATAGTAGTAGCAGTTTTAGAGCATGGGATGCTAAATTTATTTGAAAAATGGCTTGGGCTGGTACACGTAAAGTATCATACATGAGATACATTATTAGAATGAAAGTCATAACTGCTCATAATTCATGATTTACTATCACTGAATATTACTTGTGTTCTGGAAGTTAAAGATATTATATTCACACTCTGTTTCCTTGTCTTTGGCTTGGAAATAGGTTCTTGTTAGCGGTCCACTACAAGGCAGGGGATCTTTGGATACTTGGATGAGATTGAGGAGCTAGAGCCTCCTAGTAAAGAAGACATTGGTACTTATAGATGATTATAGAAATTGTGGTAGATTCTTATTGTCTTATTATTTCCGGAGAAGTGTATTGGGACTTTTGTAGTAGTTTAGTTGTTTTTCTTGAAGTTCCCTCTTAGAGTTTTATGTGTAATGGTAGTCCTATTGGGATTTACGGTAGAAGTTCCGTTGTTTCTTTTATTTGGTATTGGCAATATTGCTTGGGGTTTTTATTCAGCAAAGAAGTTTATAAAAAAATTTAATTTGTGTGTATTTTGAAGTTTGGGATGTTACACGAAAGGCTTGAGTTGTTCTGAATGACAGTGAGCGCGAGAGAGACGAAAGGCTTGAGTTATTCTGCGATGAGTTGTTCTGGTCGATCTTGGGATGATGTACATGACTGGTTGTGGCGTGCTTTGGTTTGATCGAGAGAGTTAATGTGCCTCGAAAATGTGAATTGTAGAGGCGTGGTAATTTGTCCCAAACGGGGGTCATTTTATCAAATAGCCCAAAAACCTTTTTTATTTACGAAAATGCCATTTTGATATCACCCGTTAGATCAAGATCGAACGGCTCTCAATATGTTTTGTGTGTATGATTGGGACGTGACTGGATATGACTGTGATAGAATATATATGACTGGGACATAAGTTATATGACTGGGACATAAATTGAGCGGAAGATTCAAAAAAAGTCCTAATTTGTATTATAGATTTAATTTTCGGTCTCGTTCTATGGACCAACTAATTTACCAGTTGTCTTACCAATGCGTTCAACTGAACGTGTTTTTGGGCACAATTATCATGATCACCGTTCACGATATTCAAATTAATAAAATATATGATCCTGCAAAAATGCAGCTCAATTGAATATCGATAAGTGCTTCATCCAAACAGTTGCATTTAATACCACTTCGTGTCAAGTTTTTGTGCAACTGTTTGGATGAAGCACTTATCGATATCCGATTGACCTGCATTTTTGTAAGATAATATATTTTATTAATTTGAACATCATGAATGATTTGGATCATAACAGTTGCGCCCCAAAACACATTCTGTTGAACACATTGGTAAGTTAATTGGTAAATTAGTTGGTCTATTGAACCTGACCCTTTAATTTTAAATTATGTATTCATATTCATACTTATTATCTAACCGGTAAATAAAGTACACACCATAATTAACAAGATGAGAATTGTGGAAGAATTTTTTTTGATTTCCATGTATTGTGCTATTGGCCTTAAATAGCCAAGATCAATTCCCTAATTTAGGGATATTATTACAAAGGCAAGATTGACAGAAATATTGACAACACATTTCTAATTAGCTCCTAATCAGTAGCTCTTCCTAAAATAGCTTCATGATTAAAAATATGTACACTTATGTACATTAATAATCTGAATACTCCCCCTCAAGTTGGAGAATGAGGATTTCGAACACTCAACTTGCCAAGGAGAAACTTGAATTGTTGATGAACAAGGGCTTTAGTGAAAATATTGACATGCTGTTGTGAAGACGGAACATAAGATGTGGAGATATTCCCAGCGAGTAACTGTTCCCGGACATAGTGACAATCTACTTCGATATGCTTAGTATGCTCATTGAAGATCAGATTCGAGGCAATCTGAAATGCCACATGATTATCACAGCAAAGGCACATGGGGTGCGCGTGGAAATCACCAAGAGACAACAAGAAGGATTTCATCCAAGTGAGCTCACAAGTAGTTACAGCCAAGGCACAGTATTCAGTTTCCGTGGATGAGCGAGCCACAGTGGGCTGCTTCTTCGTTTTCCAAGACACAGGAGAGGACCCGAGTTGGATGAAATAAGCCATGAGTGAACAACATGTTAGTGGGCAGGCGAACCAGTCCGAGTCACAGAAAGCATAGAGTTGGAGAGAGCTATCGGTGCGAAGTACAATACCCTGACCTGGGGTCCCTTTGAGATAGCAAAGGACTCGAAACACAGCATCGAGATGGTCTTGCCTTGGCTCATGCAAGAACTAGGTTAAAATGTGAACATCGTAACAGATATCTGGATGGGTGATAGATAAGCAGACAAGCCGTCCTACCAGGCGACGGTAGCGACCCGGGTTATGAAGAAGGTGACCCGTTGCTCGAGCGAGAGTATGGTTCTGTTCCATGGGTGTCGCGACTGGCTTGGCACCCGTAAGACCTGCTTCCTGCAGAATATCAAGAGTGTACTTCCGTTGGCATAAGAAAAGTCCGAAAGAGTTGCGTGCTGCCTCAATACCAAGGAAGTATTTGAGAGATCCTAGATCTTTAAGCAAAAAATAGTCATTAAGATATTGCTTGAAAGAAATGCAAGCCTGTGAATTATTTCCTGCTACAATAAGATCATCAATATAGACTAGAACAGATAAAAAATATCATCTTTACGAAAGGTGAACAGAGTATGATCACCATGTGACCGAAGAAATCAAAAATTACGAAGAGTAGTGGCAAGCTTGACGAACCAATTGTGCGGGGATTGGCAAAGACCATAGAGAGATTTTCGACAAACTTTATTGAGATGAGAAGACAAGAATACTGGTGGAAGACGCATCTAAACCTCCTCATTAAGATCGCCACAAAGGAAGGTATTGTTAACATCTAGTTGGTGTAATTCCTAACCTTTAATAACCACAACAAGAAAAGTCTGAACACTAACCAATTTTGCAATAGGGAAAAAGTTTCGCCATAGTCTATGCGTTCAATTTGGGTGTCCCCGTGGACCACAATACAGGCTTTGTGCCGCTCAATAGTACCATTGAAATTATATTTCAATTTGTATACCCGTTTGCAGCCAATGGGCTTTTTATCGGCAGGAAGATCGGTAATAGTCCAAGTACCACTGCGCTCTAAAGCATCGATTTCAGATTGCATGGCCTTACGCCAAGTTGGATCCTGCACAAACTCATTAAAAGATCGGGGTTCAACCCCAACAGTTACCGTCACCAAAAATTGTTAATGAGAAGCCGAGAAATTTGCACAAGTAATATAATTGGCTAAAGGATACCGCATACCTGAGGATCCGGTGGAAGGAGGAGATGAACAGGGGTGTAAGACTTGTGTTGTGTGGCATACATAATCACGGAGATGGGCAGGTGGCTGTCTAAAGCATTGGCCACAACCAAGAGGCTGGGTGGTCACGGTCTGATCGGGTGCAACATGAGATGAGACGGCATGGGCTTGCTCGTCCCTTTGAGGCACTCAGACCGTAGGTGTGACAAGAGCAGATCGAGTAAGGGTGGTGACTGGCTCAGCATGGGAAGAGGAAGACCCATTAGAAGGGACACCTCCCCCTGATTCCAATCATGGGGACACCAAGGTCTCATTACTTAAATTTTCCCAAGTCCAATCATTAGTAAGTGGTAATGGAGAGGAAGGACATGTGGGTGAGGCATTAGGTTGAGAGAAAGGAAATGTTTGATCATCAAATATAACATCCCTTGAGACAAAAAATTTATTTGTTTCTAAATCCAAAACTTTCCAACCTTTCTTTCCATGAGGATACCCCAAGAACACACATCGGCGACTATGTGAGGCCCTGACCCAATAAATAATACCCAAAATATGTTTATATATTTAAAATATAATTTTTGGAATTTTTAGGTTTTTTTGGAATTTATTTGGAGCCTAATTCAGCATTAAAGTGAACTTGAGATTTAAACACGCTAGGAATAGTGAAAATAGGGACCTAATTGATAAAAATAGGAAGAATGGGGCAAAATCGAAAAGTTTGGAAAATAGTGGAGATCCAGCACAGTTGGCCAACCTGTCGGCAGTTGAGCGGCTAAAAGCTGCAGCAATGGCTGCAGTGTCAGGTGGCGGGAGTCAGGCAGCTGGTCGGGCAACCGGTTAGGTGGCAGAAGGGATACCATTGGTCGGGCTATTCAGTAGCTCAGCAGGCAAGGCAGGTAATTAATGTCGCATTAAATGAGGCTCATCTACTGCTCCGGGCTTATATAAAGGAGGTCTCCAGCATTCATTTCGATCACCAACCCCTCCGAAATCATTCATTGCTCTCAAACTTCTCTCCATTCAAACCTTCATCCAAAAAAACTCCGGTCAAGTCAAAGGTTGCTCGTCAACCCATTTTCGAATAGCCCTTCTCCCAGTTCAGCTCGAAAAATCCTTCGACATCATTCGAGTTCTAAGCAGTCTCTTATCCAGAGTAGACCATCCCTTCCCTTGTTCAAACACATTCCTCCAGGACTCCCAAAGCTCGGCAGTTGATCCTCCAGTACTCCGGCACTTAGCCAAAGAGGTAACCTCTTAAAAACAACTTATTTACCCTCTGGCACCCCCACTATTTGGCAGACCTATTCAATAGTCTAGTCGTACATAGATCAGCTCGACATGACCATCAAAGGTCCCTGCCGTGCATACTAGTGCTCGACAGACCTTCTACTTGTTCGACAGAGCTTCACCTCAGCTCGACGAAGGTCTGTCTTAAATCAGAATGACGTCCTAGCTTAATGACGACCTCCCATAACCGAAGCACTTGTGCTCGGCAGTACTTATTTCTTTTAAATTAATCAATAGCGGCCACATTTATTTCTGTCCATCCAAACACTTAGCCGCACTGAGCATATACATAAACTATTGTCCAGCAAGCTTCTGGAGTTCGGCACACACTTGAAATAACTAAGAGCAGCTCGACAGAGCCTCCTCTCTGTTCGGAAAAGCCACTCCAAGCACTGTTCACTCAGAACAGTTGCCCCCTATTACTCCTCCGGTCTAATGGTTCCTGTCCGACAGTAATACCAGTCCGTTCTTTGAATGCTCCGGTCATTTGTGCTCGGCTGAGCTTCGGACTAAGCGAGTGATCGTCCAGAAACACTTATACAATCATTTTGACCTATTTCGACCTATTCACAGTGCAAAATATTTATCTCCCGCACTGTCTATAGCATCCTTACTCCTTTGGCAGCTCAACTCATTAAAGTCGACAACCTCTGTTCAGACGTTCGGCAACACTTATCTCCCGCACTTATACAATCGTTTTGATCACTGCGAATGCCACCTTTTTAATTCTTGGGTATCTCGTTTCTGATCCTCTCAATGCTCTGCTTGTATGATAAACTGGGTGTTGCACACCTTCCTCCACCCGAACCAGGACTGAGCTGACAACATAAGAGAATATCGCAATGTACAAGAACAATTCTTCCCCATCAACTGACGAGCTAAGCAATGATAGGTGCTGCAGATAGTGCTTCAATTGGTTGAATGCACATTCACTTTATTTTGTCCACGCGAAACTCTTCCTTAACACTTTGAAAAAAGGCGGGCACCTATCCGTCGCCTTGGAAACGAATCTGCTTAGGGCGGCCACACATCCCGTGAGCTGCTGCACTTCTTTGACTGTACTAGGGGACTTCATTTCTATAATTGCTTTGATCTTCTCCGGATTTGCCTCAATCCCGCGATGAGATACCATTAACCACCAAAAATTTGCCTGAAACAACCCCAAACACGCACTTTGTTGGGTTCAACTTCATTTTGTATCTTCTTAGAATGTCAAAGGCCTATGCCAAGTCCTCCACATAACTGGCTCGTTAGGGACTCTTTACCAACATGTCATCGACGTAGACCTCCATGCTCTTGGATATGAGGTTCTTGAACATCCTGTTAACCAACTTATGATAAGTAGCGCCTGTATTCTTCAATCCAAAGGGCATGACAGTGTAACAATACAACCCTCTGTCAGTAACAAACGATGTATTCTCTTGGTCATCTTCATCCATCTTGATTTGATTATACCTCGAGAAAGCATCCATGAAGCTTAGAAGCTCATGCCCAACTGTAGAATCCTCCAGCTGATCTATTCGGGGAGCGGAAAGCTATCCTTTGGACAAGATTTGTTGAGATCTTTGAAATCAACGCACATTCTCCATTGCCCTGAGGGCTTTTTAACCATCACAACATTCGCAATCTAACTGGGATAGTGTACCTCTCGTATGGACTTGGATCGCAATAGCTTATCAACCTTTTCAATCACTTCTCTGCTTCTGTCTGGTGCAAAGGTCCTCTTTTTCTGCTTGACAGACCTATGACCTGAATTCACATTTAAACGATACACCATAACACGTGGATCTATTCCATGCATATCTTTATGTGTCCATGCGAAGACATACTTACTCCCTGCTAAGAAGTTGACCAAAGAATCCCTCTCATTGTCTTCTAAGCCTGTCCCAATTTGAATCTTCTTATCCGGCTCGCCAGGCCAGATCTACAGTGAGATGAGCTGCTCCACTGGCTCTCCTCTCAGCAACCTCTGCTCATCCCTGACATCCAGCTTTTTCACCATCAACGCTTAGTTGTGGTGTTTGACAGAATAGTTGTAACACTCCAGAGCTGTTTTCTGGACTCCGTTCATTTCTCCAACCCCCTCAGGCATGGGGAATTTTACCTTCAAATGGTGTGTAGAGATTACCGCCTTGATTTTGTTCAGCAGCACTCTCCCAACAATGGTGTTGTAAGCAGAAGGTGAATTTACCACCAAGAAATCCACCATGGTTGTCACTTGACTTCCTTCTTCTCCCATGGTCACCGGAAGGGCTATCTGTCCCTTTGGGTAAA
>NMUG010011979.1:0-10479 GCA_002855965.1 Monotropa hypopitys
TACATATATTGGGTAATCACGCATTTTTCTTAAAGTTCAATATCCCCTTGGGTAAAAAAATGCTTCAATTTTTCTCAACCTACAAGTTTCTATGTAGGTTCCGTTTGGCTTAAATTATGGGGTATTTTTGTCACTCCCTTTTTTACCAGTTTTCCTTTATTTTTTATTACATTCACATCAAATTTTATTGATGAATCATATGTCTGTAATTTTACTAGAGTGAAAGTTGTTCTTGATAGATAGATAATAACATATTAACTAGCGGATGACCCGTGCCGATGGCACGAGATGAATCCAACTTTTTTGTAGTGCTTGATTCTTTTTCTGGTTTCATCATTCGTCATGTGCCATCGGCACGGGTCATCCGCTAGTAGAGACATATGATTCATCAATAAAACTAACGGATGACTCGTGCCGATGGCAAATGACGAATGATGAAACCAAAAAAAGAATCAAGCACTACAAAAAAGTTGGATTCGCCATTCATCTCGTGCCATCGGCACGGGTCATCCGCTAGTTAATATGTTTTTACCTATCTATCAAGAACAACTCACTCTAGTAAAATTTAATTTTTTAGGGAAAACTAAAATTTAGCGAATTACCCGTGTCTAAAGACACTTCACAACTCGACAATAAAACACATTTGAAAATTTTACAAATCATGACACAATTGAAAATTTTTAATTGCCCATGATTTATGAAAAAGAACAAAAGAAACTTTGATCTAAATACGACATGAATAATTAAAAAAAGTGAATATTAAATTTTGATATATGAATAATTAAAAACAAATATATTTTCCAATGATCATTGGCTTTGTGTAGGCCATTATCGGTGTGTGTGAACGCATGCGAAATATATCCGACGAAAACATGTATTGTGTGTGTTCGAAACAAAACAAAAATGGGTATGTGTTCGAGACAACCATAATGGAAATCCTCAAACCCCCAAATATTGAAACACAACCCCAAAAATGTTTTGGGTTTAGGGTTTCTCCATGTCAAATCACTCACAGATCTCAGCCGGGCAAAATCAAAAACCAAAATCAGAACACATGCAGAGAGAAATCCAAAATCGAAAAACACAAAACAAAATGATTTAGTGTACACCATCGAAACTAATATCGAAATAACACATAAAAATCAGCTTGAACAAAAAAAAATTAATTCCTACTTGATGTGAACTGTTGGAGAAATTCGATCTCATTTCTCACCGTGTGGATTCTCTTCAATAAGTTGTGTGGATTCTCTTCAATAAGTTCAAAAAGATAATGGGAGGGAGAAAGAATGCAAAAGGAATAAGGTCTGGGGAAACATTTTTATGCTACTTCATCAAACTCACTTTTGTGCTTTCCAAAATCCGGTAAAAAGAATACTAACGCAATATACAGCGGTACACTGGCCCAAAATACCAATGTAAGTGCTTACAGCACATACTCCAACAATTTAATTAAAATTAACCGAATTTGAAACCATAAATGCCCAAAAGCACACCAAATAATAGAGGACGATGGGTCACACAGAGATGGGTCACACACAGGCCCGTGTATTCAGAAGAGAATCGTAAGAGTTGTGTGACGTGTCAAAAAAATGTGAGCGGTGACCCGTGCCGTTGACATATTTTTTTGAAGCCCGTGTGAGCCCCACACGTGGGGCCACACACGGGCCCGTGTATTCAGAAGAGAATTGTAAGAGTTGTGTGATGTGTTAAAAAAGTGTGACTAAGACGCTGACTGAGACATAAAAATGTGACTGGGATAAAGGGGGTGGGTGTATAGATTAATGACTGAGATAGAATTGTATGACTGGAATAAAATTGTATGACTGTGACAAATTGAAAATATAACTGGGACAAAGAGGTAAAATGTATAATAGATGGTAGGAACCTACAAAATATGAAATTATGATTGAAACTCCAAAACATTCACTAAAAACAAAAATAATAATTTTACTTGCTTTAGGTCACATTCAGACTAAATTGTTTGTGGGTTCTTTTGGGTCGGTCCCCAAAACAAGCCCGTTTTTGTTTTAGTCCCAAAATAAAAGATCATGTACCCGTTCCAGTCCCATTTTCGTATTTGGTGCATTTCTTTCAAAACGACAGCTCAAACTCAGGCGATTCCTTCGAAAAACCCTAGAGTTTCTCAGCTCAAGAGTTCTTTCAGCTCAACTCAGGCGATTCCTCTAGTTTTTATCGTTAAGGTTTGTTTTCTCATCAAAACCTTAATTTTTTGTAGTTCATTTTCCATCGTTCTTTGTTCAGGCGATTTCATTTCTGTTCATTTTCCATCGTTGTTCATTTTCCATAGCTGTCAAGTTAAAATCAATTTCTTATTGAAGTGTAAAAGAACAAATTACAGTCCAAATTCAACTGTAACTTGTGTTTTTTGACACGTTACATTCCAAAATTTGAACTGTAACAGTCCAATCAACATGTAGTCCAAATCTGATAGGTCGGTTCGTACCCCAAGAGGGTGGGGGCGTCCCTCCCGTCACATCTCATCAGAGCCTCAATCCGAGAAACTAACGCTGTCCTCCTCATATAGGTGGAAATTGACGACACAACTGCACAGGAAGAACAAAGTCAAAGCAAGGCTGGTGGTGGAAAACTTTTGAAGACTAAATGGCCGAACACTCATCAGGGCTACCCTCCTTCTTCAGCAAAGGGTACACGCGTTCCTCCCCTGGGGCGAAATTGTACTCGCCGAACATCTGGAGGTACAACCCCCCCATTTGTCTGAGTCGGCAGCCTAAAAAAGACATCCTTATACGGTTTTCGGGCAGTAAAGTAGTATCTGCCGGACGATCGGTTTCGAGAAAGAGAAAATAATCCCATCAGATCCGGAATGGTGAACTTCAAGCCATCCCTCTCGCACAGCACCAGGATGCAACCTATAGTCCGGTAGCCATTTACCGACAGCTGATTCGGCACGAGTTGGAACAAGAATAAGAACTCTTAGAGGAAGGGGTGAAACAGAACTCTTAGCCGCCCTTCGGTAACGGCCATCAGGGGAACTGTTACAAAGTCTTCAGAATAGGAAACCTCTGTCCCAACTTCTACACAGTTTACCAACGTCGGAATCCCATACCGGCGGAGAAATTCTTGAAATTCAGAGCCCCTCCCCCTCCCCCTCCCGCGAAAGTAGGTCAGGTAGGGACAGGGCTGGTCCCCTCCAGGCGCCCTAATTGGTCTTCCTAAAGCCCTGTTCGGCCGACCCCCAATGGCTACATAGGTGGTCTCATTTTGATCCGAAAAACGATCACCGATATTGGTTCGGCCGTTACCTTGGGGCTGCCTCGTGGTAGAGGTCTCCGGTGCATAGAGCTCCTGCGCCGAGTGGCCGGACAGAGGAGATGTCTCTGAGCTGATCACCGGGTTTTGCTCCTACGAGGGCATCTGAAATAAGGAATCCGAACCGACGCTTGAAGAGGAAGAAAGTATGTCAATTACCTGGTTCATTATAATTGAGGGAGAAGGTTGCCGAAGGATACTAGCTCTCTGGAGGGTCTTCTTGTTCGAACGTATGTTCCGAACATCCAGCATCAACGTCCTATTTATAGATTCCAACCAGGTACGCGACCTACAGATGTCAAACATTAAAATATGCACAAGTACTGAAGTATCATTTGACCAGCGAACCAAGTGCCACCACGTGGCAACTCACTGACGTCTCCACCATTATTTTTATGACAATGTCAGATGTCAGCGTCCTCCGTATCCGGACCGTCCCTCTAGAGCAAAGGTTCGGCCCTACTCGATCAATCCTTTCCAGCCGAGCTGAAAAGGATTGAGGAGCTATTGTGGTAGCCGAACCTTGGCTACAGGGGGTCGGGTCAGGTGCAGGTGCGGACCATGGTCGGATCATTCATATTGGTGTCGCTGTTCTCATGACCCTTCGCCAAGCCCAATGACCGACCGACATTCCCTCTCGGCAGTACGCTCTGGCAATGTGGGAAGGCCGACCAATTGCCTCCTCCGGCTACTAAAATGGTCGGCAAAACATTGTTCACCAGTCCTGTGATGAAGCTTCACTTCCGGCCGACCGTCTCATAGCGGAGGAGCACGTCTTCGGCCTGACCTCCAACAATGAGCAACTCGCCTTCCCTCCTTCCCCCCATCTGTACGGTTGACCCGACCCATTGACCGCACCACCCCGCATTGGCTAAACCCGCGCATCATCCGGGCCAAATATCGTACGGGGAAGCCCATGACTTGCAGCCCACGCACCACGATTTGCCCTAAAGGGCACCAATCCCTATAAATACCCAATTGGGTACTGTTCATGAGAGCGGCTCCCCGATAGCCTAGCGTCCGACCTCAACTTGCTTCGGTCTTCTTCTTTGAAAAGAAACTAACTTAAGCTTCGAAGGCCCTGTCGGTTAGAACCGATCGGCGGGCACTAACACTTGTTTTGCAGGAGCCTAGCAGGTGGATCCCTCTTTTGTCTTTGCAGGGACCTACACGCACCGTCGGGTTCAACAGCAACTACTGAGTCCGGACGGCCAGCTCGGGACTGACACCTAAGGGTCCGATCACTAGGGAAGCCAACTTTGAAGCTTTCGGGTACCGCAGTTCCCTTTATGTCACATCTCAGTGAGTTCAATACGGTTGTTGATCAACTTATGTCTGTCGATATCAAGTTTGATGATGAGGTTCAAGCATTATTAATTCTGTCTCAGTTGCCAGAGAGCTGGCGGGGTACTGTTACTGCAGTCAGTAATTTGGCAGAGAAGGATAAGTTAAAACTGAGTGAGGTTGTTAGTTTAATTTTGACCGAGGAGGTCGGAAGGGGTTCGATTGAAGCTTCAGGCTCGGGCACTTCAGGTTCTACTCTAAACGTTGAACATAGGGGTAGAAGTCATGCCAAAGGGGGTTATAATCAGAACAGAAACATGTCCAAATCAAAGGGCAAGGGAAATCGGGACAAATCTCAGGTTTGGCCTATTAAAGGTGATTGTTGGAATTGCGGTCAAACAAGTCACATGTTTGCAACTTGCAAGGCACCGAATAAGAATAACACTGGGCAGGAGGCTCACGTCGTACACGATGCACTTATTCTTGCTATGAACAGCGATGCCGAATCATGGGTCAGGGACCTAAATTTGCTTAAGAAAAATGTGTTTGCACATGCCCTCAATTTGGTTCCTTAATTCTGATCTAACTTAACATTTTACGTTCTGTAATTACAATTTTATAATCTGTATTAGTTTACCATTTTAATTAATATCAGATTTTCCATCATATTATTCGTACAATCTTAAGAAAATTCAAAATTTTCTATTTTATCATAAAATTCTGGGAAATTAAATTTTTGTATATTGGTGTTCTTGGGCATGCATATTAAAATCTGGTTTGATTTGGTTTTCATAAATCTGTTTTGATTGCATGAATATTAAATTGGTTTTCATTTTCTTTCAGTTTCTGTTTTGATTCGGCAGCCTACCAATCTAAAAAAAAAGGTTGTGCCCCAACCAGTAGGGCCTCACGCCAAGACCCCACCACAAGGGTTGAGACGAGAGGATCGGTAAATGCGCGACTCGCCCAAATGGTCTCACACATAATATTGTCCAGCGCTGATACACCTCTCCCAGAAGAAAGAGTCCAGATTAGTGCATTTTATGCTCCATCTAGTGGGACTGAAACCGACTACACAGGGCAATTCCAACAAGGATCTGGAAATTACCTCATTATGTGCTACACCAAATGGCTTTACGCCGAGTGACGCTAATACACATCATAGTAGCATTAAGCAGGGTCACTCTTGATCAACCAAGAATAAACCAAGTTACAGAGTCCATGGTAGAGGGGGTGAGACTCGAATTTGAGATCTCTTGGTTAAACCAAGACCCCCGCCACTTTAACTACAAGCGGATGTGTGGCAGCCTACCAATCTAAATTGTTGAATTGGTATTAAGAATTCATATTTATTTGCGTTGGCAGTCCACATAGAATGTTATATTATAGCAATTAATTATAACTAGTGTTTAGGGCACACGTCATGTGTGTGTAAGAAAAAAAGATGTTACTTATTGATTTAAAATTATGTTGCCATGTTTATTTTAAAGATTTTTACTAAAGAAATATTAAGTGTAAAAGGAGTGTAAAATTGAAAAAAAATATGAGTCGATTTCGTTCACACCAAACAGTGTTATTCCTTTATAATAGTACTAGTGAATTGCACGTGCCTGAAGACACTTAATTCGTGAATTCAACACATGACACGTACTTTTCGACACTATAGAAATTCGTACTGACGCGCTATATGTTCACCCAATTTAATATAAAAGAGCAAATTAAAATAGCAGAACTAATGGGCAGACCTGGGTTGAACATTTAAAATGAAGTCAAAGAAATTTGACTTTATATTGTAAAGTGGGACAAATGTCAAGCGTAACTTCACTAATTTCAATAACTTCAATATAACCTCAATAAGATTTTCTTACCAGTTATTTTTGACAAAGAATAATTAGATTTTTGACAAACAGAAGTTAGAAAATTTACACTCGTCAACAATTTACGTAACATGTAGTTCTATTTTTTAGACTACAGTAGTTCGGTTTTACACTTGCATACTATTGATGCCCTTTTATCAAACAAGTGGTGAGCAACCAAAAACACTCACAATTTATGTAATATGTACGTCAGATGCAACACAGATTAAAATCCATTGATCATTTTCCGAGTCATTAAAATGTGTACATCAATGTACATCAGATGCAATACAGATTAAACTTTTACTACCAAGGGGGACAATTTATTTTTCGAAGGAACATTTAAACGTGTACATCTATTGATCAGATTACTACAAATTAAATGTGTACATAATTCCAGACAGAAAACATTTATTACATGTATCTAAGGAACCAAAATCCGATGATCATTCTAGACATGATTGAAGGTGAAGGATGGCTTTTAACGAAGAGGGCATAGAGGGGAATAGATGGCTACCTATCGTAGTCGCCGTTGACGGTGAAGATAGGACGACGAAAAAAATATCGTCACTCTCTTGATGATCTGTGATGGTGACTCGTATCGCTCTCCTGTGCCGGTCGTCTATGCGTCAGTCGTCTGTGCCGGTTACGGATCAACCCAGATCAAGAGATCGACAATGGTTTTAAGTCATCACAGCCGCCTCTCTTTGCACCGGTCGTCTCTGCATCGGTTGTATGCGCCAGAGGTCTCTGTTGTCGGTTGATTGTTTTGAGTCTTGGCAGCCGTCTCTCTCTGCATCGGTCGTCGCCTTTACGTCGGCTGTATGCACCGATCGTCTCTATGTCTACGTCGGAGGTCTTTGTTGTCGGTCGACTGTGTTTGTCTCTGTGTGCTACAGACACATCAAAATGTCACAACAATGACATTTTGTGACACTTTTGTGACATTTTGCAACACAAAAGTGTCATAAAATGTCATTGTTGTGACATTTTGATGTGTCTCTAGCATTTGGGGTTGATTTATGCAGTCCATTGTGTTTCTCAATCGTCTCTCTCCCCCCCAGTCTTGTGTTGGTGTGTTCTTAGAAAGAGAATCTCGCGTGATTGTGTTTCCAATGTTTTTTGTGTTTCAAAGTAGAATGTGGCATGCGTTCATATTCCAATGCTTCTCAAGCGTGTGTTTGTGGAAGGTATTAATTTGGGCCCTTGGCTAAAAATGTAGTAAATTCAAAAAAAAAATGTAGTGTTTTTTTATATAGATAGATTATAACAAGCAGTGAATGTTTCATTACTATTTTTTCGTTAATGAATTAATTGTTTTTTATAACTAAGGTGTCCGGGTCAGTTTACGCGCACCACAATTAATCCTAAGAGAACAACATTGTTTGTTTTCATAATAATTAATTTTTTTTTTACAAAATTTGCTGTTTTAATAGAAATTTTTAATCAGGTTAACTGTTCATCTACTTTTCAAAGCAATTTTTACCAAAAGATATTGTTTTAGGGTACCAGTTATTATAGTAAATTTGTATTACATTTTCCATCCATGTAAACAAATATTCAAACAGTTTCATTACAGCCAGGGCCGGCCTTGAGATTCGGGAGGTTTAAAGCCAAAAAAAATTAGAGGCCCTAATAATAGATATTTGTCTCTCATTAAGAATACTGTAAGTGAGATTATGTGGAGAAAAAATGAATGCCCTGGTTTTGAATACAAATAGCAAGGCAATGTTTCCAAATCCGGACATGTAGTGAATTACAATCTGTAGATATTAAAATCCATCCAAACAATCTTTATAAACAAAATAATTCAATTACTAAAATAAGAATTTACAGTAACGTAAATATGCGGGCGATGGTGTACTGGGGCGCTGTGAGGGAACAACCAGATTTTCTTATACCAAAAATCTGTCACAACATTAAAAAATTGATTCAATTTCAAGAAAAAAGCAAATCTACCACATTATTGAAAAATTTGATTCAATTTCGAGAACAAAGCAAAGCATTCAAATGGATCGGGGGCCTCAATACCAAACCAAAAACAGTGATTATTACTCTTCCATCATTATTACTATTATAAACAGTGATTCAAGAAAGAAATATTTTGTCAATGGATCTTAATTTCAGGAAAGAACTGCTATGATTTTATGATTTCATAAAAAAATCCACAAAACATTGAAAGAACTACTATGATTTTTAGAGGATTTTAGATGAATATTCATCGAAAGAACTACTCACACAAGGGAAAGGGAGGGGGCTGTTGTTGGGTTGCCTGAAATGTATCGAAGGGACTCAGGCGAGGGAAGGACGGAGGGCCTCAGGTCAGTCAGTCACACTCAAGTGAGTAGGGCGTCGGCGAGGGGGGCTTTGGGCGTGCCTGTGCTGCTGCAGTGTTGGAAAAAACTGTGGTTTTTTCGGATTTTGAAAAATTAATTCCCGAGGGAATTGATCTCCGATTAATGAGTTTTTGGATTCGTTAGATACTCCTAAGATAGAAGTTCGATTAGAAAAAAGAATCGACAAAATCCGTTAAAAGATGAATGAAATATTGCCGTACAAAGTCGGTTCAGGACGATTGAGGGGAGTACCCTCTTTTGTGTTGTGTCCCACATTGGAAAATGTTTGGATTGATGATGAGTTTATTTATTATGGTGTGTGACTTAGTGTCACAACGAAGTGAGAGGAAAGTAAGGTGATGTGTGCATCGCTTATTTTCCCACACGCGCACACACGCGCGCGCCGCCGCCGCCCGCCCGCCCGCCCGGTCATCCCCGTGCCCGCGTCACGGGCCACGGGCCCGTGGCCCCTGGTTTAGTGGGATGTGCCTTCGTGCCTGGAGTTAATTTTATTTGGGCTTTATTAGTATTAAAAATAAATAAAATATGACTAAATAATTAATTTGGGCTTTTTGAAGTCCAATTCCCGTGGCCACAGTGAACCCTAACTGTATCAAACCCTAGCCGCCGCACAACATATGATTTTGAACGTTTTCAAAAAAAAAAATCTCAAACATTTGAAATGCTTTGAACGTTTCAACAAATCAAAAACGGCTAATTGAATTTTCAATTAAGTGCAATGAATTGTTTCGAGTTGAAACGATTTTTGGCTGTGCATAAATTGAAGCTTGGGTCTTCAATCGGAACACACAGAAACAACCTCTCTTCTCCTACTTTGAATTTTGTTTTCAAAATCTCCCAACTGTTCTTCGGTTTTCCAAGGTACCATCGTTCATTCCATTCAATTATACATGGGCGTTCAGTTGTCAACATAGTTCGATACACGATTGTATAAGTGCAATACAAGTCGTAACACCGATTGTATCCTGGGAATCAAACGTCGAATAAACCTCTAGCACTCGGTGGAGGCGGCGAATTTGATTTAAGGCTAGTGTGTTCAACACATGCCTTCGGTGACTTTCGTTTCTTTACTGTTCTGTTCATAAGTTTCTGCAAATTTTCGATTTTGCTAACTCCAACATTTAAGTACAGTAACGAATTTTCTGGACAATTGCTATTCCAGAATTTTATTCTGCAGTTTTGGGAAAAATTCTTTAACAATCTTAAATCAAATTCGTAAGAAGGGTTTACTTTCTGTTGCTGGAAAACTTTTACTTTCTGTAAAACTCGTTTATGCTAATCACTTCAGTTTTGTATTACTTACCAGTAAACGTTTAAATTCTATAATATTCATGTTCAGTTTCATGCTCAGAACATAATTACAATTTTTTTTTCAATCTACAAGATATAGCAACCAGTTTGTTATTTCAATTTTGCTTCAATTCAATCAGAAATTTGACAAAAAGCAATATTGTTCATATTTTGTTTACCAAACCTTCCACAAAACAATTGTATTATTGTTTCAGATTGTGTGCCAACATTATTGGTTCTTGTACTCATGCTCTGGAAATACAACACTTGAATAAATTTTTTCATCGAACAGTAGGTATATGTGGGGACTGGAAATCCGGAGGGTACCGCGGGTCCTTCGGTTTATGACCGGACGACTGGGTCGACTGCCGGGTGTGAGTTCTTCGGATGCTGGCTTCGGA
>NMUG010011980.1:0-10480 GCA_002855965.1 Monotropa hypopitys
GAGAGAACGTTTGACTTCAAATTTATTTTGTCTATTCATTCACAAGCATTCCCAAAATAAAATTTTCGAAAAAAATGTCCGATTCAAATTTATTTTTCACCAAAACTCTGTCAAAACTCCAAGCGCGGGAATAATCGACCCTATTGTTTTAGAATTTTTGAAATAAAAGTCGAGCTTAATTTTTGTCGAATCCCAAAAAAAACAAAATTTTAAAAAAAAAAAAAAGAGTAAGGCGTCAATTTATTTTCAAAATTTCTGATTCAAATCACTTCCGAGTCGTTATCATTTGTCTAAAGTCATTTTTTTAGATTCGATGTTTGAAAATTTCGCGTCCTAGTCTCTATTTCAAAAAAAGAAAGTAATGAAAATTTGCGCGCGAACAGGCAGCATAACGACCGGAAATACAAAAGCTGTACATGTATGCATGAACTAAAAAATAATCGAATCTTATTTTTATGAACATGCAGGAAATACGAACGAAAGGAAGAGCGCACAAGGAAGAGATCAAAGGCTTACTTGATGGAATCGCCGGAGAAATATGCGTCGGAAAATTGATCGAAGGACGGACGAATCACCGGGGGTTGAAACTGGCTCGACTGGATTTTTCAGCAGGAGTTTGAAGGAGTTTTTCTGAATGAAAATCGAATGAGGAGGGAGGCGTGCCCCCTCTGTTTAAATAGCTCAATGTCGCACATATAGGTGCGACACTGACCTCAGGGGCGCCCACCGTAAAAAGGGGAAGCGGTTTTGGCTTTATTCGGGGGAATCTGCAGAAAACGAGATAAAAACAAAGTCGCATTCCGTCGTTCCGATCTCTGATACGCGACGCCAGATCTATGTCAAAATCAAGTCAAAAAATGTTTTTGGTCCGGCCAAAGAATACGAAACTGTGCAGAGGAGTTTGGAAAAATTTGAAAAGCATATGTCGTGAGTCAAAATGACGCATCTTTTATCTTTGTATCTTGTTGCTACGCAAAAATATACAAAGAGGGGCAGCTGTTGATACCCCATTTTGGCTCACCACCTAAAGTCAATCAAGTCAAGGCCAGAATAAATCAGTTAACTTCAGAACCGGCCGAATCGGACTCAGAACGGATCAAAATGCATTCCCGATACGTCTGAACCTTCTTACAAGCAACACTGACAACAATCACGGATGACTTATCAATGAACAAACGTCGGTAAAGAGATGAGGAACATTTATCCGAAGTCAGATTTTCAAGACGATGTGCGATTTACAACAAACAGTAAACAGACACCGATGAAGCCGACACACGACATGCGTTCCAGGCCGGAATCAACCGAAACTCACACGAATGTCCGAAATTCAATCTCTCAATGGAAATTCGTCAGTAAAATAATTGCTGAGAAGTCTGCATAATCACCAACATCATCGGGTGAACATACGGGATTTAGTCAGATCCGAACACCGTTTCGTTCAGAGCGTCAAGGAATGACGAGCTGGCATCAAAAATGTGGAAACCGATTTTTTATGGAGTCTTGACAAAAAGACAGAGGTTTACTGCGGATCAGTTTTAGAGAATTATCTCACGCCAGTGAAACGAGAGCAAACTGCAAGATTTTGTTTAAAGCAAACGGGCTAGAAAGCATGCGGTACCGGAAACATTATCCAATTTCAGCGGCAACAATTTTAAAATTCATGATTCGAGCCAATAAAAATTGTGGCGCAATCAATTTTCTTAGCAACAGGACCCGCAATGCTACAGAGCAGGCAACTCAGAGATTTCCGGTACAGAGCAATACAAAATATATATTTTTGGAAAATAAAGGAAATTATAAAAAAAAATTTCCCCAAAAAATAGGGAAAGGCTGTCCAGCATCCGAATCAGGCCATCCAAATCCAGCCAAGAGTGGATCAAACCACCCTAGCTCCTAGCCAAAAGGAGCTGTTCAATGCTGACGTGACTGTCGCACCTATAGGTGCGACAGCTATCTATATATAGATGGCCTCCCTTGGCCATTGAAATGAGATCCAGAAGTGCTAAACCCCTGTTCAAGTGTTCTCCCAATATTTTGTTCTGAACAGAATACTCTCCACTTCCTAAAAATCCATACTATCTAGCCTAAATCACTACAAATCTTTCCAAACTCTACCATAATCATTTTTTACCCATCCAAAACTTCTCCAAATCAGTCTCCACATACAAAATCCAGCAACCAAAAACCCAAATCCTCAAAACCAAAACCAAAACATCCAAACAAACCCTTTTCGATAATCCAAAAAACCATATAGACTAGCCGAACCGCTGCTGATATTCCGTCAAATATGATTGACCACAACCAAAGTGGTTACTTAATCGAATTCATGAATTTTCAAGAACCGATCTCAACGTTCATATACTAAAGAATCAATCTTCTAACTTTCAAGTGGAGATACATCAGACCTGAGTTGGTTATATGACCGACTGGCTGTATAAATCACACGTTGGTACCCCGAAAAGTTGATTCTTTAATATATCAATGTTCTTTTTTTTCTTTTTTGAAAGAATTGATCTTCCAAAAATTCAAGTGGAGATGCATCAGACCTGAGTTGGTTATATGATCGACCGGCTATACAAATCCCACGTTGATGCCTTAAAGATCAGTTCTTTATAACATTCATAAAACCAGTTATCTTCTGAAAAATTGATCTTCTAATTTTCAAGTGGAGATGCATCAGACCTGAGTTGGTTACATGACCGACCGGTTGTATAAATCCCGCGTTGATACCTATAAAGATCAATTTTTCATTACGATAACATTCAAAAAATCATTTATATTCTGAAGAATGGGTTCAATTTCAAGTGGAGATACATCAGACCTGAGTTGGCTATACGCTGGCTGGCTGTATAAGTCACACGTTGATACATTGCGAACTGATTCATGTCCGTACCCTTTTCCCGAATCTCCCTTCTTTCTTTTCAAAATCAATGTTAAAAACATAAACAAATGTTTGAATCTCTTGATTTAGATCACCGGAGAAATCAAGTAACCTTCGTGATTTGAATCGGGAAATAATTTATGAGTCGGCCCCGACCGGATCATCTATCATTCCTTTAAGATTTCATACTGAAAAAAATGAACATACACAAAAACATCAAATCTCTTGATTTAGATCACCGTCAAAATTTAGTAACCTTCGTGATTTGAATTGGGAAATGGTTCATGAGTCGGCCCCGACCGGATCATTTATCATTCCTTTGGGATTGCAAACAAAACAAAAAAATGAACAAAACAGCAAAATCTCTTGATTTTGATCACCGACAAAGTTTAGTAACCTTCGTGATCTAAATCAGGAAATAGTTTATGAGTTGGCCCCGACCGGATCATTTATTATTTCTTTGAGATTTCAAATCAAAATAAAAACAAACAAAAATAGCAAAATCTCTTAATTTAGATCATCGGCGAAATCAAGTAACCTTTGTGATCTAAATCGGGAAATAATTTATGAGTCGGTACTTTGCCGGATCATTTATTATTCCTCCGAGATTTCAAGAAAACTAGAAAATAAAACAAAACACGTCAATATTCTATCCGTTTATAGAAAATCACAAAAACAAATAAACCCATTTCTTGAAAATATTCTGTTCTCTTGGCCGAGAAAATGTTTTGAATTTGGTTAATAAAGATTGATTTGAAAAATGAAGTACCGAAAGGGCGATGTAGGGTGCCTAACACCTTCCCTACTCGTAACAGTAAATCCCCGAACCTAAAACTCTGGAATTTCGCAGACTAAACCCTTTCAAAAACCGATGACTTGGTACACCATAACTCTATGCCAGGTGGTGACTCCAAAAAAAAAAGATTAATGATAAAATGTATATTGTTTCGGCAATTGCAATTTGTTATTAATTTGACATTTTAAAGTTAAACAATCCAGTTGTCCCTTTTTATAACATAAACCCGTCGCATTCAAGCCAACGAAAGAAAATGGAGTATGGAAATTCCCCCTTGCACACAATCTCCCTTACGATCGTCGTCGTGGGAAGAAGGTAGGGGAAGACCAGAAAATTTTCGGGGCGCGACACACACACAAGAATCATTCTCCGGAGTCAGTCAAAGTAATGGGATATATCTGAACAGCAGTGGGGTTAGAGTAGATGTTAGCACGAAAAGAGACCTTCCGAGGAATCAGTTTATCTAAAGATCTAGTTCGATTCGGTCCCGCAGTCTGTCGCTTCATGTGCTAAAGATTATGAAGTTATTTTTAACAAAAGGATGAATCTAGGTTTTCGCTTTCGATCAATAGGTGAGGCTTTGTAAATAAAATCATTTTGATTGATTAACATAAATTGTGTATCAAGCTCTCTTAGCAGAGAATTATAAATGCCTATGAATATATCATTGCTTATTTGATACAGATTGCAAATAGTAAAAATGTATTCATACATGAAAACAATACACTGACATTCTATATAGAAAAAGAAACATAGAATGCAAAATGCTAACTACTGTAGGTCTCTCCAAGAGAAAGCATTCAACAAGCCCAGCAAAGCCTGGCAAACCTCTCTATATCGAGCAGGCATCATGGCACTAGTCTCGGTGCCTGATCTATTTACATTTAGCAAACAATAGAGTATCCGTAGCAACATATGCAACTGAGTCATATCTGGATAATCGCTAGGGAACAGATGCTCCAGTGAGGCAAAGCTAGACTATAAGCCCTCTATATCCTGGTAGTGAATGTAACACCCCATGTTTTTAAGTAAAACATTTCAAACATTGTTTTTGAAATATAATTAAACACAACATCGGGGAGTTAATAGTTACTATACAGCAGCATTGCAGTTGAAGTTCTCATTACATTAATCTTGATACAATATACAAACTAAAAGATTACAACATAGAAAGTACAACCGAACTACTTGCTATAACCTGTAAAGAGAAGGTACAACTACAACAGTACAACTACCTAAAAGCTAAAAAGAGAGGACAACAGCACAAGGAGAGCCAAGACTGCAGCTCCAAAGGAACCAGCTGCTAGTACAACTCCAAGCCACCCTGCAAGAGATAAACCCTGGAGTACAATCCTAGAAATAAGAGAGAAGGGAGGGTCTGAGCAAACCATGACTCAGTGCGGTAACAACTAACGACTACAAAGCATGCATAAGTACATGCGACCCTAAGTGCCACAAGTAAATGTAAACAGGTCAAGAAGAAGGCACAACACACGCACACACCCAAGTAACCATAAGACTAAGAGTATCTCCAAAACCCGATAGGTAACGAGTCACTGTCCCCAACGTAAACACTATCACTAGAGGGCTCTGCCAAAGGGCCCGCGAACCTCGATACTCAATCACACACACTCTCCACCCCAGTCACAGTCAAGACACGACCAACACCTACAATCACTCGCAAGGAATCTAACGTTGAGTTATCTCATCATTCCCATGTTCATTAATCACGTTTTGGATTCACAAGATTGTAGTTGATATTGAATATTGGGGTTAGACCTTTCATCAATTTCCCACCTTGGCTCACCCAAGGGACACAACCACATTACCCTCACAAGGTTATCATTTTATTCTAATATTCATTTCTGGACGACTCCTAAACGAGCGAGTCTCCAAACTCCCCGAGACAAGGGCGAGTAAATCACATGTGTTAAGATTTGTTCCAGGATCCCGCCTGCCAGCGTATCTAGTATATTTCGACACTTCCGAGAACTCGTATCTCCCACCTATGGCCAAAGGATCTTTTCCTAGATCATCACCCGTCAATGATATCTAGTTATTCCGCGACTTCAAGGGAACGCGTATCTCCCACTTAACACCATAAATGAACTTGGGCATGAACCATCCAAGTCAAACCACATTACACTTCTTTACTTCGTTGGTGAGTTATGGTGAATGATTGAAGATTGCCAAAGGGTGGTCCTCGTAGGATCCATCCCTTGTGTTGAGGATTCATTGCATTTGTTGGGTACTTTTCGTTATAGGTCAAACCATTCATTTCCACAATCCTATATTCCCCTCGAGGTAAGGTCCAACACCTTCCAATTTCTCATCGGCACACACCAAGGAATTTCGTACCAATCACACTACAATGACGCTAGTACCCGAGGAGTCCACAATACTCACTTACCCAACGGATTCCCATTACCACACCCAATGAGGTAGAGATTCACCACAAATCGACACCAAAGGGGAAATCCCCATTTCCTCACAAGTCACTCTCTCATGACACTGTAAAGACCCAAGTATATTAAACACGTTACTAGGCATTCATCCCTATCAATCTACATGGTAGACGCACCCAAATTTCACCTCAAGGCCCACTCGGGCAATCCATCGACACATGGTGTCTATACTATTCTAAGAGTGATCCTCAACACACAAATCATTCTCTCCACCTCAATACCACTCGAACATCAATGCAATCACTCTAGACCAACCCAAAGCCCGTAAGTCTAATGACCACGATATGACTACGCATCCGACGCCGACTAATCGATCGACAATAAAACGACTACGCATAATGAATCAACGAGCAATAATCAATGAAACAAGGAACAGAAATATGCACACCCACGCACGCAATGTAGGAGTTAAGAGTCACCCACCGGAGCGTCGCCGGAAAGTCGTCAGAGAGGTCGCTGGAGCAATCGCCGGATAACACCCAACACGAACCGAACCCGCCAATGCGAAGCTCTCGCTGCAACCTACGCAATACAACAAATAGAAAATGGAGGAGAGTAACTATTTAAGAAAAATCTAGAGGAGGAGAAAACTTACTGATTCCAAAATGATCTAGACCCGTCAATGCGTAGAGGAGAATGCGGTGATCGACGTTAGAACTTGACGATTTCTCCAAAACCCAACCGATTGGAGGCTATGTAAGAGAGAAGGGAGAGGGAGAGAGGAGGGAGGTAGAGAGAGGGAGTGTTCTGCAGAAATGGGGGGTTGGAATGCCCTAAAATCGGCCAAACACAATATATATAGGACCCCACATGAAAAGACCATTTTGCCCTTAATGACATTTCGCATAACAGAGGTGCACGGTGCAAGCCTGATCTGCACCGGTGCAAACCCCCATTGCACCGGTGCATCAACCGATGCACACCTCACTGTCTTACATCCGAACCTTTGCGCACCGGTGCAAACCTCACCTGCACTGATGCAAACATTGAACAGAATCTACGGGAATTACTCTGCACCTGTGCACCAAATGCCTGCACCGGTGCAACTACTTCAAAAGAAGGCAGTGCACTCTAGACAACACCTGCACCGGTGCAACTCTAACCTGCACTGGTGCAACTGCACCAAAACTGAAATAAAATTGCAGATTGGTTCCAAGGTCATCCCGAACGCCTCGGGCGAACACCAAACCAAAAGAAGAGGTTCTACGGGATTTCCAAAGGATAGATTTACACTCGAATACGATAAAACGAATATATAAATTGCAATAAAATTTACGGAGTGTGACAAACTACCCTCCTTACAAAAATTTCATTCTCGAAATTTACCGGAGTACGGAAAACTAGTCGACGCAACAATCCACAAAGAATCTAATCAACAGTCACGCTTCACCAAGCTTACGCTGCAATCAAAACCACTTACCTATAAGGAATCGCACACGTCACACGACTCGAGAATCAAAATTAAATTCTTTACACAATCCGCAACCGATAAAAGATATACGAGGAATAGCGCTTAAGGTCCAAAAGTCTACTGATGAACGATTCTAACGAGATTTATGCGCAAACTCTACCACGTTCACGCCACAAGCACGCAAAGGCCCATTGCCAAGGCCACCAAATAAGGATACCCGCATCATGAAAATGCACTAACACATCAAGAGTACGCCATACCTCCCGAACATGCCAAGGGTATGCCGATATGACGAGCCACAATCCTAAGTTATTCGCAACCAACCCGAATACCGTATGCATTTAAATGTCCAAACACCAACAAAATATACACATGTCTTGGTGCGGTGATAGCATGACATTGGTGATCGTCCTGAGATGCCCTGTGTAACACTTCAAAAGTTTTATTGAATTCTTTTCGTCGTCAATCAATCCATAAAATCAAGTTCTATTGATTTTATTCTCGATCGTTGATGATCGATGTACCTCATCCAATTCTCGAGTCGTTTGATCGTTAATTCATTTATTCGATCGTCAGATGCGTGGTATCGTTTTGAAAGGCCGTGTTATGGCTTTTGGACATCAAGAAAAGGTAACCAACGTTGAGGAAGTGCTCGTGAACGTGTCGCAAGTCAGCCCGGGAGGTTTCAGCCCATTCTGGGCCATTCAGGCACTGCTCGTCTGGACGGGAGTGCTCTGCACCGAACGGAGGTATTTCCAGCATGGGGTTCGTTTAGTTTTGGCCTGGTCCGGACGGTAGTGGGCTCCGTCCGGAAGAAAGGTTGTGCCCGTCCAGACGGGGAAGAAAGTTGTTCCGGACGGAGGGTTTTCCTGCGTTCCTCTCTGCAGATTATGGCTTGGTCCGAACGGAGAAGATCCCATCCGGATGGGAAGGGGTCCGAATGCGCATTTTATTGAGTTAATGAAGGGCAATGGTGTCCTTTTGCCCCCAATTCAACCCCTAAACCCCAAATTCGTGGGGAATGACTCTCATTCTCTCATTTCCCTAACCCTAGCCTCTCTCTCTCTCTCAAACTCCATTGGAGCCTTAGCTCCCAAGCTCCAATCGAGGGTTGTAACGCGCTCCAATCTCAAAACCCGAAGGAGTAACGTCGCTCTATGCATCGAGAGCTCTTCGGTGATATGCATATCAAAGCCATTCTTCGTCATCCATCGGTAAGTCGATTTCCAAAGTTGAGTTTCTAGATTCGCGCCTTTGGTAAACATTGTTGTGCTCATCGTTGTGATCGTCGTGATGTATATAGGTTCGCGAGTTTCCGGCGGCGACTTTTCCGGCGACTCTCCGGCAAGGTGATTCCGGTGTTTAAAGTGGGTAACTTCTAAAACCTACTCGATATGCATATGTCGTGCTTATTCCATTTCATAATTCCGTTGATTTGTTGGTTCGTTGATTGATTGTATCTAGTCGGGTTACCTTCACTTTACGTTCAATTCGATGGGTTTAAGTCAAGTAATGGATGTTCCTATCATCTTCGGTTGGTATCGTAGTGACCTTGTTTGAATGCGTGGGTTGAATCAATTATTGGATTAAGTCTAGGAACCTTGAAAGTTAATGCGCATTAAGTATTTGATGAAATGTCTAAGTGACCTTGAGGTGAGTACTTGGGTGTTCATCCATGTCAAATTGTGATGTTTGAGGTAAATGGACTTGGGAGACTTGTTTGTGACACATTAGGTTGAGAGTACGATGAATTAGTATCCTCTAGAGTACTTTGGAAGTTTGTTTTCAAACGTGTCTAGATAATGAGAAAATTGCACTGTGATGAATCGATTAGGGAACTTGTGGTTCGTGAGATGACTTGGACTGTCGATTGGGAAGTTTTGTGAGGCGTAGTCTTGGGACATGTTGTCGGGGACATATCATTAGTTGGACTTGAATGATTTCTCCTTGGGACGTGAATGTGGAAAATTGGGAAGAATGAGTGGTGTGTGCTTAGGAATGAACATTGTGTCATTGCTTGGGTGGACGAGTTGGGTGATCTTTAGGGGATTGTGACGCGTGGAACTATTCGGAAATTTGGGTGACTTTTGTTGATGGTAACATTCGGTGTCATGTGGGGAATGATCCTAGCTTCGGGCTAATCCGTGTGGAACGAACTTGAGAGTTCAAGGATAATACCACCCAAAATGAAATACACGTAATGAATGCAATGAATTCCAAATACGGGGATGGATTCTACTAGGACCACTCTTGGGTAATCTAAAATCCATATATTGAACGAAATCCAACTAAGTTCCAATAAATGGTGAGTTTTGTGAAAAGTCCCAAATCGATTTGGAAATCCTATCTTTTTGTAAAACGTAAGGATTTGGGAAAGTGGTCTTGGAATCTATGTTTATGAAAACTCACGAACGATTGGTTGCTTTTGGAACTTTCTTGGAAAATGATGTTTAGGCCACGGGCCCTATGTTGGAAACTTGGAAAGTGTTGTTGGAACTATATAGTGGGATTGGCCCACCGGCTCTTCGGAGGATTGAAAATTATCAAGTGCTTTTTATTCAGGCTGAGGCCTTGGGATGTACCATAAGAGGGTCTCCCACGACATTGTGCAATGGGGGTAGTACTAAACCCTCCCGACAGACGGGGAATGGTGGAATAAATGCGTAGAGGAATGATCTCCTCTATGGACAGAATGGCTAAGCATGATTGATAATCCCTGATGGTTTGATATTTGCCTTGCTCCTACTAGAAGGCACGAGAATGGAATACACGTGACACTTAGAACAAAATGTGAAATTGAAATATGTTGACAATACAGAAAACAAATCCTTTGCGTAGTGTGAGTCGACACGTGTCAATCTTTCGAAAAATGTAATTGGATTTAACACTTGGCTTTGCTACTACTCAAAGAGAAAAGAACTTTTTTG
>NMUG010011981.1:0-10480 GCA_002855965.1 Monotropa hypopitys
CCGAATACGATACGGATACATTGACGCAAATCGATTTCACGAAACAAACAAAAGATGGAGGATTTTATACGAAACAACATCCTCGAAATCCATGGACTTACCGCCTTCCCGCTACGACTCTTACAAAAAAACCATTTCCTCTATTTCCTTTTTTTATCGATGCCACACAAGTCAAACCTTCCTTTCGATTCTACAAACTTGCACGTAAACAATTCTCGCTTCGTCGCCCTCAAAAATCCATTAGGTACACTATAGTACGCCGATACATGAAGGACACGGTAGAGGAACGCCAAGGACATGCCAACACGCCTTAAGACTGTTTGTATGAATGCTTAGCGAATTATAACTAGCAAAGATACGTCATCGCACCAACACCCACGAACTAACAAAAGTATATGCAACACATGAAAATGCTCAAAATCCCGAGCCAAAGAGAACACCACACCAAACACACACACACCCTAGTGTGGTAACCGTATGACCTTGGTGATTTTCTTTGAGATGCCCGGCCCGTAGCTATTCTCAAACCAATTCACCACGTCAAACGTGTATCACATAATCAAGAAATACTCACACCAGCCAAAATGTGCATGTGTCAAGCCCAAACAACACGGCATGACACAAACTCACGCCAAGTCTAGACCACAATATGCATTCGCACACAATTTTTTCCACGGTCAATCGAACACGCGCCTGTTTTGTCCACTAACCTCTCTTCAACGATCAAGTGGCGTCCAACGCACAAATATAACAGGTGAGAACGGGAATCTTTTATTCAACTAAAATTTTCCCAACTGAAATGGAAACACTCGCATTCCAATCAAGAACACAATGCCGAAGAGAGACAATCGCGCGAACGCATAATCTTTTGGACATGAGAAAGTTCTACCAAAATCAGGAGTGAGACAAGGTCGACAAACGTCACCCGACTAGAAGTCCAGAATAATACGACACGCAACATGGGTGATTCGCAATTTGAGATGTAACTCCAATAAGATAGCACAAGGAATGTGAGAAGTCATACCACATGTCTCAAACAAGACGCGAGTTAAGGAAACATCACCCAAAAATCAACAAGTCTTACAATATACCTGAAACGGAGTACAACTCAAATGATTGCGATCAAGGAGTTACAATGAGTCGTCAATAAGGTAAGACAAAACACCAGATACAAGATGACCTCTGATTTGATACCAAAGATCGCCAACAGAAGAAACAACAGCACATGGCTCACGGCCAATTGAATACGAGGCTTTCCAAATTTCCAAGACCTACTAACACATCGTCGACCAAACATGCAAAGGGAAATCACGTAATCAATGAGGTGACCGATGAAGGAGTCATAGTGGAACGACAACTCCAAGTCGAGTCCAAGGATGAACAACACTAGTGATCAATGCCAAAGAATGTCGACCAGTGAGGGTTACAAGACCACCACCAAAAAGGCACCAAGATAGAGAAAACCACAGGCCACACAAAAATAAAAGGGACAACTCCCGATAAGGTGGAAACCGGAGTTACTTCCTGAGTCACAAGAAAGGAATAAGGCCCGACAAACACACATGACTTTCACACAAGTATCGTCGTCACCGAGATTCGAGACAGTGCAAATGCGCCAAATGTCACCAAACAACTGAAAGGTCGAGACTAGAACGAGTTACACCGGTGACTTTCAATTCAATCACAACTCACGGAAGGCGCGATTATGATTCAACCAATTGATAATAAGCAAGACGTGATACAAAAGAGATGATGACAACGTTCAAGGTTTCAAAGATATAACTCCTTACAAACCAAGGATTGGCTTCAAGAGCACCATCTACGCCATCGAGCTAAAGAAGGGCCAAACAAAGGAATCCTCTCAAGGCACTCAAAGCATAACTCGCAACTAACCGAAATCGTCAATCGATGATCCGAGCGGACACGACAAAGACGAACGACTTCCAAGTACATTTGAACTCCCATCTAAACAGTAAGCCCAAAACAACCACGAACGGACATCCCTGTCGGATTTCCCATGACCAACCGGCTACAAACTAACGCAAGGTAAGAACTCGAATAAAAGATACATCGCATCTGAACTTACATTCACGAACTAATGAGCAATGGCATCTCTTAGCCTACAAAATCCGAAACGAGCGCAACCAATTCAATTTCGCGAAGAGATATGACATGCGGGTCATACCCCTTAAAGGGAAAATACTAGGAAACCTCGGTAACACCTCAAGATTTAAAGCAAAACAACGGAGAAAACACGAACTCCTACGGACCATAAGGCCAAGTCCACAACATTTTTTTAAGAACTCGCATCCCAAAAGGAAGAATAACCAAACTACTAAACCCAAGGAGCTCTAAGAACTACTTCAAATCACCAAACCAAAGCCAAGGTCACCAAAATCCTAACACCACATGCCAACAAGGCCCAAATTCCGCCTTACTCACAACAAGGCAAGGGGAAATCACAACAATAATCTCGAATACTTTCACGAATCTCACTTTGTAACTGGAAACAAACTCAACTCTAGCGACACAGAAGAGCCTACAAACGCATGGAAACGTCAAAGATGCATCAAGGATGCTAAGAGTAAGGACACCAAGATACTCAACAACTACAAGGAAACTGAACTTGCCACAAAGATCAACACTCGACTTCCCAGGGATGGAGAAACTCGACATCCGTGGAAGGAGTCAGAACAAGCAGAATATCAACAAGAAGCAAAACCAAGAAGTAAGAGTGCGTCACAAGCGCACCGACACGATCAAAGAACAATGTAATGACCAAGAGAACCCATGGAGACTAGGTGTCTCCCCACGGTTCCGAGGTATTCGAACCGAAAGCTCTCATACCAAGTTGTCATGCCCCGGATTTTCAAACCATTTCTTTGAAATACAGTTTAAATAATAAACATGGGATACAACTACTTGATATCCATATACAGTCAGTTGAGTTTCTCATTACATTAAAGTACAGTACAAGTAGAGGTACAACAAGTAGAGAGCGGAAGAGAAGTACAAGAGCAAGCCTACTACAACTGCTACTATAAATAGAAAGTGCTACAAGTACAGAGTAAAGAAACTGCAACTGAAATTTCTATAACTGAAAGGTAAAGTACAACTGAAACTGAAAGACTACCACTGAAAACTAGAACAGCTAAGCCCGAGAAAATCCAGCAGTTGACTCCAACTCCACGTCCGACTAGTCCTGCAACACAGACTAGAAAAAGGAAGAGAAAGAGGGACTGAGCAAACCATGGCTCAGTGAGAAAACCCCTAACTACTACCAAGCATGCACGTGCGGTGCGTGCCAACGTGTCCACAAGTAAACGTACAAACAGTAAGGAATCTAACATGCACGTAGTGTAAACCTAACTCAAGGCAATAGTAACATAGGCATATCGCCAACAAAGTGCGTCTAACCAAAACCGTAACCTCAAGTGAGTATAAAGGGTACAACATCCCAATTCTGACTAAAGCAACCTCAAATCTCGACTCAACCAACCTTACTACCAAGATCCAACAATGCTAAGGATCTACTAAGGATCCCAAACAAAAACTGCACCAAGATATCCAACCAGGTGTGTAAGCATAGCACAAGGGACAACAAGGAGGGGTGTCCACAAAATCTATCGAAAATGTTCTCCTATTGTTCCGAGGATCGCACACTATCAAGTGCCAAGGGAATTCCATTACAAGTCTATCCCAATATGATTTAGATCATCGTTCTTACTTTTGTCCCACTTTAAAGTGTAATATGGGATTTCATTACAAGTATATTCCGTTTATGTTTTTATCATCAGTCTAGATACATCCCGGGATCCCTAAAGATCAAGTACATCCCGTATTTATTCAAGGTTCATTAATTAGAACAAGTCCTGGAATTCCTAAAGGTCAAGTACATTCCGCATTTATTCATAGTTCATCAATTTGGTACAAATCCCAGAATCTCTAAAAATCAAGTACATTCTATATTTGTATATTTTATTCATCCTTTATGATAAACCCCGGAATCCCTAAAGATCAAGTACATTCCGTATTTATCCAAGTGTCGTTGTAACGTTGATAGGGCAAGGTTGGTCTAGTAGCTCGTCAACACACTAGCCAACCCTAATCCGTCTTCCCCAAAGGCCGTTGGGAGGGCTCACGTAGCCCCATTGTGCACAATGTCGTGGGTTGAATGACCACCCCGAGAATCCCTAAAACTCAAGTACATTCCCGCATAAGAACATATCGATCCCTATATCGTTGTTACAAATATTATCTTGGGAATCCCTAAAGATCAAGTACATTCCTGGATCGTCATCAAAAGTTTACTATGCCGGGAATCCCTAAAGATCAAGTACATTCCCGAATAGAAACAATCCAATATTATCCATGGTCATCAATTTCATTCGTGAGTCATCGTTTCTTTTATCAATGTTACAAAACCTAACCAAGGCTTATAGACCATTTTCTTCCAATATTCTTTTCTTGCATAAGTTCATTTATTCATGTAATATCTCCTAGCAATCGCTAGTAATCCAACAAGTGTGTCATCGTTCCCATTTTCATTTCATAATTTCATGTGATGGATTCAAGGTTGAGTACGAGTAGCCCTCGTGGGGCACATCCTCAATATTGGAAGTTCATTTAATACCTTAAACATATTAAGTTTCACCCAATCCGAACTCACCCTTGAATAAGCCAAGGGGGAACAATCCACCATTTTCATGTGTCTCCAATGATCGCATAAGTCCTCAAAATGTTCAAGTGTCAAGTCACTACGGTATCTAAGGAACACAAGCACAACCCAAGTCGCTCACAACATCGTCGGTGTCGCATCTAGACTATCCTAGGTCGTAAGTGTAAAATACATGGCAAACGACGATATAACAAAACTACTATGTGCACATACATGCACACACTCAATAGAAGTTAGGAAGTTTACCCACCGGAGTCATCGAAGCACTACGTCCGTCGCGAAATGCCAAAACAGCCGTGAGCCACAGCACCAACCAGACGAACGTCACCACAAGTCCGCAAGACCATCAAAACAATACAGTCAAACGTCTGCCACCACAATCCACCCTGCACGTATAGCCAGGTACAACTAATTACATGCTCGCAGCTATAGAAACAAGCACACACAACTGTCGTACAATCAGAAACTGTATACATCTACACGAATATGGAAAAGAGTAAATCGCGTATACCTGATAAAATCGATTCAAGAACGATTGACACGGACCGCCAATGGTCGTCGGAATCTGGCGTTGTACACCCATCGTCGTCGCACTTGTACGACGCGGCCACGCGAACCGCCGTCTGTCATACCACAGCTGTGCCACCACAAACACAATCAGAAACCCACAACCATCACAAGTCGCCAACACAACGATACATATATACGCACAGGCATTCGAACACACCAACATATACGTACCGCGTACAGTCACTGCGACGCCGACGCCGCTGTGGGCCACCACCGCTGTCGTCTTCGTCCCTCACTGAGCGACCACCACGCCATCCGCAAACCTCTAACTCGCCCTCCTTCTCCAGCTGCCAACCGCCGCCAGCCTGCACTAGCCCTGCACGCCAAGACACCACCACCGCAACCCTGTTGTACTGCCACCACCATGCGCCGCTGCCGATGCGCTATCCCTTCCAGCGTCGCCTTTCCCGACCACCAGCTCCGCCACAGCCACCGCAGAAACCACCACGACTCCACCCTACCCTCCTCCTCGCGCGCACAGCCCAGCTGCGCTGCGGCCATCCTCCTCCATTGCCACCGCCATCCTTCCTATGCACCAATGCTCCGGCTCTCTCTCTCTCTCTCCCTCGCTCCTCCTTTGCAGCTGCCGGAAAGAATGGGGGGGGAGGGGGTTTTCGTCAGGGGTTGGGGGGAAGAAGTCGGGACATGGGGAAAAAATGGGGGAGGCATATAGGGGTATCGGGGGTAGATGTTAGGGTTTTATGTTTTAATTTTCTTCTTCTTTTTTGTTTTATTATTTATTTGATTAATAATAATAATAATATTGCTATTATCAACTTAAAAAAAGAGCTTCCAAGATGTGATTAAAAAAAATTGTCGAATTCAATTTAACGAACCAAAATAATTTAAATCACTATTTCGCATTAAAAACTTTCGACAATTAAATTTAACGGGACACGAAAAATCGGATCGTTACAGTATAATTCCTGGCAATGTGTCCCATTTCACCATAGTTGTAACAACGATGTCCTTTCCCCATTTTTGGATAATCAACAATATAATGATCGGTTGCACCACCTTTGAAACATTGATATGGTGTTACTACTATCTGTACATCTGGGTTTCCTGAACTTTGTCCTGATTTACTAGGAGGCCTTGGCTTACTAGCCCCCTTCCATGCTGGGAAATTTTGACTCCCTTTTGAACTTCCCTCTATTTTACTAGTCTTACTCGACTCAAATCTTCCCTTCTTAAACTATTCCCTTCTCCCATACATTTCTTGCACATCTTTCCCTATTTGTTGTGCCATGTCAACCAAATTAGCATAGTTCCTTTTCCAGAATGAGGTCAACTGGCTTGCCACATTATGCTCGAATCCACTCCTAAAACGTCTGCACCTCTTGGCATCAATATCTACCAACTCAGACGCATACCGGGACAGGGTTGCAAACTTGGCTCTATAATCTACCGAAAACATCTTGTCTTTTTTAAGACTGATAAAAGCAGCTTCTTGTTCATGCCTATAAGCTTTTGGATAATAATGATCATTGAAGCTTTCCACAAATTTTTTCCAAGTAATGACCTCAGACCTCACTGGCTAAACGCCTAGCAATGGTGCTTTGAGTAGGCCCTGGGTTGCCTCCCACTAGACTAATGCCTCCCCTTTGAAACTAAAGTGGCCAAAGTCACCTTCTGTTCATTTGTTACACCTGTAGTAGTCAAAACCCTTTCTATACTTCTCATCCAATTCTATGCCTCTGCAGTGTTTATAGATTCCTCAAACTCAATCAGGAATAGTTTCCTGAATCTTTCTAACAAACTAGTTCCCGGCATAGCTGTTGTGGCTTGTTGTGTCTGTCATCTCATAAAAGCAATTTTTTGTTCTCTCTCCTACGCTATTGCAACCAGGATTCTATTTATGTCTACCGCAGGTGCTGGGACTGGTACCTCAGCAGGTGCAGCCTCCCTTTCCTGTGGTTGTACTGAGCTCGTAGAGGCTTCTTCCTATTGAACCGCTGCACGTTCGCGCTCTATACTCTGTTTGTTACCACATAAATACAACAACAAACAAATACATTTTTAGTTTACACATCGTCAATATAGGAAATTTCCTATATTTTACCATATTAACCCATACATGTATGTCCACTACTTTGGCCAACATCCTACTTCCTGCTTCAGAAATCAACTCTCAACTCAACGCTTCCAAGAAATCATACATACACATCTACTTGCCTAAACTTCTAACTAGAAGAAATGGTGATAAACCATTCCTCGGGTTAGACGTCCTCGTAGTCAACAAGTGCACACAATATTCTTGAATTACCACTTCCCATAATTACACTCTTAGGGTCATTTTTAGAACCTAGGCTCTCATACCATTAAAGTGTCACGCCCTTCCCGAACAACAATAATCAATTATAGATAATATCTAAGGTGGTTATGACTAAGCCTTTGCACTTGTCCTTAATCATTCTTAAAAATTTTATAACTAACAAAGCGACAAAATGGGTCTACACCATGAAATATTTACATAAAAGAATGCACCTCTAACAGATTCTCTTAGATACATTTCAATCCATCTACTTATTTCTTTAATTACATTCTGAGATCTTTTAATTATGTTACACAACTGAAACTAAATAAAGGGAAAATCCTTTTAAATACACCTTGGATCTAGATCTTATTGGCCAATAGTGGACACCTTAGACTTGCAAAAATACTGGAATCCAAAGATAGATTCCAGGAGTAAATAAGATACAAACTATAAATGACATAGTAATAGAAATTAAGTTGCATAAAACAGCAAATACATAAAATGGAATCTAAACATAATAGTGATAATGTCGTGCCCCGCCCCAATACTCAACTCTAATGAAGTAGTATTGAACGAGGATCGCGGCCTCAAGCATGATTAATCACTAACTCAAGTCAAAAAGTGACTATAAGGGATAATGTGTCACATACCTAATCATGCTCGTCTATGATTTCCATACACAAAAGAAATCTAATCTATCACAATTTAATTAAATTATAAAAACAACTACTACCAGCAGAAAGAAACAACTGTATCTGAAAGCATAACGATCTAATTATTACATCATGCTGTAAAAGTAGACAAAGTACGTCATCTACAAGTCCAACCTACTCACTAAAGTAAGTACAAAGTGTGACACCGTAGAAGCCTATCTACGTCAGCCCAAAAGTGTGCTAAACTCTACCCGAACCCGTAATGGACCTTGACTACTCGATCAGATCTGCATTCATCCATCATGATTGGGAAATTGCAGAAATATGTTAGAAGATACAGTAAATCATGCTAAAACAATAAATACTGTAAACATGCACACACATACACATCGTCATCGGATTCACCCTTCGATGACAAACAAAGCACGTCATGCTCTTGGCACGTCTGCTGTCTTTCAGCATCTCACACACACATGTATTTACAAGCATAAATGTAAAACCATAAATTAAAAATACTTTCCTACATACTCATAGTGCATGTAGAAACCAAACACCAACTACACTATTGCTTTGGAGGCTCAATGTTGCTTGCCTCCTTACCTGTCCATGCTAAAATCATTAGCAACAATAAATAAATTCTTGAACAATAAATAAATGCAAAAAGAATTAAATAATTTGCATTTAATAATACAAAATGTTTTCCATTAGCCCTTTATATTGCTACATTATTCTTATTTTATCTTATTTCCTTAATTTTATTTTATTTTATCCAATTTCATACCACTTCTATAAAATCCCCCTACAGCGCTTGTATATCGATATACGCTATCACTATATCGATATGCAAGTCCCTCATTTCGATTTCCTTCTCTACATTATTTCGATATATTTCATATATAGTATATCGAAATGCACCTCCACTGTATATCAAAATAACCCACAACATATCGAAATGTTACAGAGCCAACATATTGATTGGTTAGTGAACTAATCATATATCAAAATGCCATAAATCCTATTTCGATATATACTTACAATTGAACATACCCAGAACTTACTGTTCATCTTCTTTTTCATGAACGTTTATGTGCACAACAGGTTTATACAAGAAGCAATCATTAACAAAAGCTAAAGAATTGGATACAAACATCAGGAGTATCATTTTCCTCCATAAATTCTATTTAAAATAATCAATTGCAAATATCCTTGTTCAAAACCCATTGAAAACCTTTTTCTAAATATAAAGAACTAATTCATGCATCGATTTGAAAATCTTATCAAAATTTAAGCAATAGAACATGAGTAATATGATTTACTTACAGTATTGATCGAACCTACGTGCTTGATTTTGAGTAGAATCTTCCCAAGCACCTCTCGGCCAAAAACTCTCTCTTTCTCACCATTATCTTTCTCTCTCTACGATTTCTTTCTTTTCTCTCAAATTGGTCTAATGTGTTTAGTGTCGAAGGAATTTCCACCGTACTCATTTACTTACGTAGAGACAAAATCCACCGATTCATATCCATGTAACACATGTATCATATATATTTCGATATATATACTTTACATGTTCATCATTTTGATATGTATAGCACCTTGTTTCTATTCAACTAAACCCTATATCGAAATATGAATCACCCACTTCCTCTATATATCGAAATATGTCTATATAAATTTTCAGCAGAAACTTTTTCATATCGAAATAAAGTCATTCTTTTACTCCTACATATCGATATGCATTACACAATGATTTGAGCAGAACCCTATCTATATTGAAATGCTTAAGAATTCCACCCTCCTATATATCGAAATGTAGCTCAGCTCTGGGCCAAACTCCAGAGACTTGTATATCTCTAATTCCTCAAAAAATGTTAACTCCCCAACACTAACATTCAAATGACTACTTCTTTGGCCAATTCATTACCAAGTCCATTAATCAACTAATGGCTTAATATTAGTTTCAAACAAACATTTAACATAATGAAATAATTAAATCAACATTAACGATGATAAATGATGAGACGAGTCTTATAACTCTCCCCCACTTAGAAAATTTCATCCCCGAAATTTAAAATACATGTATCGAAGAGGTACGGATAATGATTCTTCATACTTTTCCCCCCTCCCAGGTGGCTTCTTCAACCCCGTGATGTTGCCATATCACTTTGACCCACGACACAACTTTAGTTCGAAGCTTCTATTCTTTTCGATCAACGATCCATATCGGATACTCTTCAAATGATAAATCTTCTTTCAGTTCAACTGGACCAGATTTCAGAATAACTGAAATGTTCCCAATAAATTTCTGTAGCATTGAAACAT
>NMUG010011982.1:0-10480 GCA_002855965.1 Monotropa hypopitys
GATCTCAAAACAAGTAAATGGTCGATAGTCCCGAGCAGAGAACGCTCGGGATAGTCATCCCGAGATCAAACCTTGTAGGGGACAAAGTCCCAAGGAGTTGATCTCAAAATCAGCAGAAGCCAGCAGTCCCAGGCAGAGGATGCTCGGGGCAAGCACCAGCCAGTGCGGCGGAGTAAGGCAGAATCCTCAAGGGAATTGCCAAGTTTCAAGAAAGCTTAGCCGCATTACGAGTCAACAGAAAATTTCCAGAAGTACAGGAAATGAAACCAGTCAACATTACATTAAAAAGCAATTCAATACAAGAGCACCAAAGAAAAGAGAAAGAAAGCAGCAAACAAATAGATTCGGAAAGTTAAACAAAGAAAAGTCCAGGAGCTCATGCTTGTTCCTTGGGAGCCTCCTTATCCAGCTCTCCCTCTCCAACGGTCTGCTCCACCAAGCCAGCAGCAGGAGTATCAGGAAGATTGACCTGAGGATTTGAGGTGGCTGGAGGGACGTTTGTTGTAGAAGTGGAGGCCCCATCAGCAGGGACCGAAGGTTGTGCATCGCTGGGAGCAGCCATGACATCCTCTTTCCACAGCGGAGAATCAGCAGGAGTCCCGCAGGCTTCCAAGGCAAGATTCCAGATCTCAGCAAAAAAGATTTCTTTGATCTCCGAAAGCTGCTCCTGAAAGGAGCGCTCGTAATCAACCTTGGTAGTAGCGACGCCCTTGTCATACGCCACGGTGTAGCCCTCCAAGATTTGTTTATGAGCCTTTTTCGAGCTCAACGTTGCTCTTCTTCAGCTTCTTGTCCAAGGACTCCTTCTTGGTCTCGAAGTTCTTCCTGGCAAGGTCAAACGCTTTCGTCTTTGAGTCCAACTCTGCGCGGACGGTAGCCAGAGCTTTCACCTTATCGGCCTCAGCCTTGCCCAGCAGGCCTTTCAGCCTGGCCACTTCGGCCTTTCAGCCTGGCCACTTCGGCCTTGGAGGCCTCAGCCTCATTGCGGGCCTCAACCAGACTCTTCTTGTCCTCCTCGCGCATCTGCCTCAGACTCACGACGTTTTCAGATGCAGTCTTCAGCTTGTCTTGCGCTTTGGTCAGCTCAGTTTGGAGGGGGACGATGCGCGAGTCGAGTTCGGCGGAGACTTGGAGGGCCTGCTCAGAGGAAAGTTATGAGAAAACAGCCATGAGAAGGTTGACATCGTCAACAAAGATCAAGGCAGAAATCAAAAAACAATTACCTTAATTGCATACACTAGTGAACGGCGGGATAACTCGGTGGAACTTTTCTTCCGCTCATCGATCATGTCAGCAGGCAGCATCAGTGCACGGCAAAGCCCGCGAGAGCAGTCCCCATCAAGAATCTTAGCACGCATCGGAATGGGGGGCCCATCGTCTTTCAAGATCTCGGGCGCCCATCGCCCAGCAACACTGATAGCGGCATCAGTAGCCGCCACCTGCTGCTCGGCTATAAAAGGCCCCATGCCCCTCACCCTCTTGGAAGCATCAAGGTCCGCCAGTGGATCTGCCGAGCGCTTTGGAGCGGTGCGCGGGGGCGGATCAGCCGCTGCCGGGATCGTCAGTTGAGACTAAGGAAGAGTGGGAAGAACTACCTCGGTAGTAGCTTGCAGGACTGCCGCATCACCACCAGTTTGAGTTGTTCCCGGCGACGGGGTGAGTGACCGTCCCCTCAGAGCCCTGCCCCCAGTCCGGGTCCTCCTAGCAATCTCGGTGAGTGGAAAAGCAGACATGTCGCCTCTGTCGCCTACCAGCGGAGGTTGATCCGCCCAGTCACGCAACAATTGACTCTGGTCAAGTTCGAACCCGCGCGGCTCCCATGAAGATGGGCCCGCAGCAAGTGGATCTGAGGCAGGTAGATCAGCAAATCGAGGAACTACCTCCCACCTGTCAATAATGGCAATATCGTCACTCTCGGTGCTCTCTTCCCCAACGGCACTACCCTTGGAGCTTTCTTCTTCTCCACTGCTCTCTTCTTCTTCTTTTTCCTCTTCCTCGGGAACCTCGACCGGGGGTGGAACAGGTGGAGCAGGTGGTGTAGATGCAGGAGGAAGTCCAAAGTCCACAGGATGTCGTTTATCGTGGTACCCCCTATAGTGCAGGGTATAGCCCAGGAGTTTATCGACATCCCTGTCGGTCAGTATTCCAGAAGGATCTGTGAAGCCAATGGCCTTCTAGACCTCCTTCTTCCTGTAGCGGGGATTGTTTAAAGAATTGCGGTTGATGTATTGATCTACGGGAAGGTAAGAGCAAACAGTTAGTGGACGATATTAAGGAAAATCAATCAAGAGATCAGAAAGTAAAAGGAAGAGGACTGACGAGGGGCCTCGTCTCTGCGAGGGACTGAATAATCCCTACTCGAGCCTGGGGGGAACTCCTAGTTCCCAGTCACGATCAAGTAGTGATCATCGTCCCCCTTGGCGGAGTCCGGGAGCCAATCGACCAGCTTGACTCTATTTGTGCGGTGTTTCAGGTAGTAAGTAACGATGTCGCCGCGAGTATGGCCGACAATGTAATTGTATAAGATTTCAAAAATGGTCATCTTTGAACCCGTGATTTGGTTCAAGGCAGCGACGCCCATTACACAGCGAACCGTGTTGGCAGCCACTTGCATCAGTGTCAGGTTCAAGTAAGAAAGAAAGTGTCGAAGAAGGGGGTGCAGAGGAAAGCGAACGCCACCCTCCACGATGTGTATCAGACGAACGTGGAAGGTGTCCCTATCAGCTGTTGCCCGGTTATAATCAGGGGCGGCAAGCTCCAGCCACACGTCGTCAGGCACCCCGCACTCAGCCCTGAAGGCTTCAAGCCCTTCCGGAGTGTCGACGAGAGACATGAAGAAACCCATGGCAAAGAAGGGTGACTTACGCGAAGGAGAGAGACGAGCAAGAAGAGAGTTGCAGAAAATTAGGGTTCAGAAGGCGCGAAGAAGACGAGAGGCAGGTGAACTTTGAAATTTCTGCAAAGGCGTGTTTTTATAGTGCGCGCCTGCACGTCTCCCGAAGCGGCGGCACACGTGGGATAATCATTCCCAATGGTCGCCTTCTGCCTCCCACAGAGTGCATGGGACCCAGCTAATAAATGCGCATTTATTGAAGTGCCTCTTCAAAAGAATGACGGTTGGCCTTATCCGATAGTGAGAACGACAGCGTTTTGAAGACTCTTGAAGATTCAGAGCTCTACCTACTTCTGCTGTGCGGCTGAAGCAGCCAGAGCTAGGGGCAATTGTGGTAGGATGATCCAGGTTCTGCCACCTGTCAAAGTCATAGCCGCACAAACCGGCTCCAACGCAGATACAAACCGCCATGTCATCAGCACCTATGATGTGCGGATTAGGTCTGCCCTGTGCGGCAAGACATCCCTACTACGCGGGGTCTTTTTATCCAGTACGACACGTGTCGGACCAGATCTGGTACAGCCAGACACGTGTCCCAGTAAGGCCCGCTGTGCGGATTAGGTCTGGTCCGTATGACCGACATCCGTTTGCGTGACATCCAGTAATATGGAACGGGAAGACAGACAGACAAGAAGTACACGCGTCAGTCTGCCAACAGGCGGCGCGACAGCACGCGTGTAAGAGTCTCCCTTCCCAAGGAATTCCCAGTCTCCAAGGCACTGAAAAGGCGTGCCGTCTGGCCAGGAGTATGGCAGACCCATGCTCTGCCCAAGAAAGAACAGGTGTACAGTCCGAGGATGACCTCGTTCCCAGCGAGAAGCTGGGGACCTGGAAGACAGAGTATTTAAGCAACACTTCATCCACCTGAGAAAGGTACATGCTATTTTGCTCTCTCACCCTCTCGTGCTTTGAGTTTACAGTTCATCTTCGATAAAGGACTAACTTAGTCATCGGAGAGCCTTCCGGCCGCTAGAGGCGGGAAGTCCTCTAACTATTTTCTCTGAGTGTAGGATCAGGTACAGCCGGAGCAAATTAGCAGGAACAACCAATCCACCCAGAAAAATAACCGTTTACAGGCGAGGGCAGAGTAAGCACTTCTTACCCTCACACACCAATTGACTTTCATACTCTTTGGGGTGCAAATATTACATCTTGGGGAGCAACCATAATCACAAAGGAGAGCAAGCATCATCAAGACACCAAAGTGCTACCCGTATGAATTCAATTTTTAAAAAATTAGATGACCGCACATTGATTGACAAACATTATGCTTTGAGGAACTGTAATCACAAAAAAGGAGCAACCATCAAGACACCAATGTGCTATCTGTATGGGTTCAAAATTTTAATAATCTAGACATCTCACATTGACTGACTTCCATATCCTTTGGGGAGCAAACATTCTATGAAAATAATGAAGAAAGGTAACACAAAAAGCAGAACTAGAAAACAGAAATCAAATGAAATTAAAAGCACCGGAGGCATGTGTAAATACAGTCCCATAAGACTTTTTAATTGCCCAATTATAGGTGCACGAGAATTAAATATGCCAAAGTCTCCCAGGGTACAATTGGTATAAAGGTGGTTGCACCATAGCACACCTCTGGTCGAATAATGTTGTGTGCAGAACTTACTTTTTGACTATTGGATAAGAAAGGGAAGGACAAAAGCACTGATTACAGACTGATATGGAATGCATGGAAGATATGGATTTTTTGGTGTGAAGAAAGGTTGAATAGGCTGCCAATATATAGTCAATGGAATGAGACCGTTGGCAGTTTCCAAGAGTCCATTCTTAGATGAATGTTGCAAAGTACATGATCATAAAGAAATCTTTAACTGTTGGGAAGTTCTGAAAGAAATGAAGAGACAAGTAGCTGGAAGGTCATCTGGGTATACAGGTTGGCCCATGCCCGCGAGCCAAACCCTGGGCCATTCCTACAAGCAAAACCCACTCCATTATACCAACAAAGCCAAGCCCAATTTACTCAAGACCAATCATCTCAATTGGATTGGATTTTCCATAAAAAGATAGGCCTGTGATACGAGGCACATTCCCATGAGGCATGGACCCGGGCTCAGGCACGGCACGACCGAGTGGGCGGCGACGACGACGCACTCAGGCGCGCATGTGGAGAAATATTCGAAGTGCATTTCATCTTACTTTCCCCTAGACTTGTTGTGAACCTTAATCTCATACTTTCATAAATATACCCAACACACAACTTACCAACTTCCAATATGGGATTGAATATTTTAATACTCACCACCATTGAAAATACTCAACTTTGAGTGACAATTTCTCATTTAATAATTAATGGAATTTAATAATCCTTTTTATGTATTAAAGCCCTCATATAGGACTATAAACCCCCACAAAGAAGCATCTCAAATGGTATCATATTTAATTAATAAATATTTATTCAATTCCATAAAAAAATTGGCTTAGAAAGCCAAAATTTTCCAACAAACATTATGCCTCGAGACACAATCGTAATAAAAAAGGGGAACAATGGTCAAGAGCAACCATAATCACAAAACTGTCAAGACACCAAGTAGTGTCGGCCCTAACATTTTGATTGTCTAAGCCCGACACCCAAATTTGTTACCCTTAATACTAAAATATTAAAAAAAACTTACGATACAAATTAAAACAAATTACAAATTAAAGTAACGTTAAATTGTCTTTAAACATGAATTACATTCAAAAGTAATATCAAAAAATAATTACAAATCTTCAAACATGTCAAGACTTAAATAAATACACTTCTCCTTGCATTTTTTGATACATAATTTTAAATCAAGTCATCATACTTTAAGTTATCGAAGAACTCATTTTCAATTGACATTATAGCCACTTAATCTCTCATGTGACATGGTAGTCTGAATGCATTTTTTATCGACTTTAACTTAGAAAAACTCATCTCAGCCGAAGCAACCGTAATTAGTATAGTCAACAAAATGCGATAAGCAACTCACACCATTTTGAAACCACCATCTTCCCAATAAGAACTCATAAAATCAAGGATGTCAATAGACTTTGATACTTCTCTCGACAAAATTATTTTCAAATGCCTAAGTTATTGAAATAACTCCTGCTCATTAATATCACCATGTTCATTGTGCTCCAAAAAGTTTGAAATTTAATGCAATGCTCCATAAATTCATCTTCATCAATATTTTTGAATTTTACGTTAAGTAAAAAATCCAAAGATCGAATCATAAAAGCTTAAATTGCTCAAACTAGTCATTGAGAGATGTAAGAGCTTGATCTACAATGCAGAGGAAGTAGTTAATTCTAAAATTCTCCTTCGACGAGTGTTTTCCATCGATTTCATTTTCCACATTCTCATAAAATTGTTTCTTTCTACGAACAACTCTCTTTTTTGACAAATTCCAAATAAATACCAACTTTATGTGCAAGTTCTTTGCCTTCCTTCAACAAATCTTCAAAATTATTTGTCTAAGGTTTTGAAAGAATGATATCAACTCATTTATTCTCGTCATTGCAACTTCAATATCCATCTCTCCTCGTTGAAGAATTTTGCTAACTTGATTAACCTTATTCAAGATTTTGTACTAAACACATAAGCTAATCAAGAACTCAAAATTCTCCAAAGCATTGTTGCACAAGAATTTAGCTTCCGACATCACAACATCTTCTTTAGACATATTGAAAAACCCAAGCCCCCACTATAACAAATTGGACAAACGGCGACTAAAATAGCAACATAATACAAATTGCGCCGCCATTGAGTATGTATTGGCAACACACTTTGATAAATTCATCGACAATTCTTATCGCCAATAATTAATTAATATTAATCAATTAAATTAGTTTTTGCGACTATTTTTTATACCTTTGGCGATGCAAAAATGTCATTGCCTAAAAATTTCACATTTGACGATATAAATCTTATTGCTGAAAAACAATTTATTTTGGTGCTTTTTTCAATTATTCGCCAACAATGTATTTCATTGGCAAAAATATTATCCATTTAATCAAATTATTTTCACCTTCCCTCCATTCTTCTATATTCTACCGCCCCTACCATTTTTTTCAGAGGGAAAATTACTCCCCAAACTCGAAAACCTAATCGCCGATTTCCTTCTCTCTGTCTTCTAATGCAGCTCATTCACATTACCTTCTCCACTGTTCATTCACGACCACACACCAACAAGCATACCTCTCACCAGAAGAAATCGAGCACTGGCATGTGAGACGAGGGAGAGATCGAGCACAGTCCACCGACGAGCATACCTACAACTACACATCACAGTCCATCGATGAGGGAGATGGAGAGGCAGACTGGCACGAGGGAGAGATCGACGAGAGAGAGATCAATTAGGGATAGATTAGGGCCTGTGCGAGTCGCCCATCTTCTGACATCATTTGTTATTATTTGCCTCTATTTGTTTGCGCGATTTTCTTCTATTTGTTTGTGCGATTTGCAATTTGTTTAGTTCACAACTGTTCGATCGATTTCATCTGCAATAGGTAACCCCCCCTCGCAACCCTGCATCGCAGCCATGCATCACAACCATCCCCTCCTCCTCCCTCGCAACCCTCCCCCTCGCAACCCTGCATCGCAATCCTACCTCCGTCGAAGATGATGATGGCCGGCGATTTCCACGGAGTCTGTAAGTTTAGAGAACCAAGTTATCATAACTACGATTTTCGTATTCTATTTCTTTGTTCTATTTTTGCTATTTCTTGGGTTATTCATCTATTCCTATGATTTGCAATTTGTTTTTGCGATTTACCTCTATTTTTGCGATTTGTCTTAATAGCTATTTGTGCGATTTCATATGCGATTGGTGTTTTCCTGATACTGTATGAGAATCATGCCTTTTTTGTGTTCTAGTGGCTAAGACTTTAATGTTGAATTTTTTAGAAAAAATATTAAGAGTAGAAACGTGTTGATATCATGTCAAAGCAACATTCTATGACCATGTCTGCGATGTCTGTGATGTCTAATTCATAATATTCAGAATTTTGACTGCATATGAACATATTTGTTGATGTTTTTGACAAACATTGAGTCAGTTCATACACCTTGAATGCAATTATAACATAGACACACTTTGATAGACGAATTTATTGTAATTATCACTTGGTAATTGTAAAGTGACGTTTCAAAAATGGTTGTGCTGAATCTCCTTGATGTCCAGAAGCTCTGGAAGTTTGACCGTTAGTGCCACATATAGAGAGGACTAGGAAGCACAATTTTGAATTTCTAACCATTTTCCATCGGCAAGTGGCGATGTAAGGTCTTTGGTCGGCAAAAATCTTTGCCAATGCAAAAATACATTTGCCAATGTACTCTGTTACATCGGCGTACCCTAAATTTGTTGTAGTGCCCGGTGTGTCATCAACCTCTATGAATCCAATGAAAAACTCCTCCACGCTAACTTTCCTTTCATCCTCAACATCCACACATCTTATCACAATTGACATTTGCTCTTCATGACTTAGACCTGGAGTACAATCAAGGATAACTGAAAAGTGTTTTGCCTTTATAATCTTCTTCAAGATTGTATCCCTAATTTCATTCGCCAACAAGCCTAACAATTCATTTTGAATTTTATGACTAAGATAATGCTTTTGGATTTATTTATCTACCACACGTCGAAGGCGCTCTTGCATAACAGAATCAAATTTCTTAATAAATTCAATAAGTTGACAAAAAGCCCATTATTCTTCTCATAAATATATTCATTAGTCCCTCGAAATGGAAAATTATTGCAGGAAAGAGTCTTCATAACACCAATAATTCGAACTAGTATCATCTTCCAATGAACAGTCTCTTTGTCAATTAGTTCTTCCATTTTTTGTCAATTGTTGCTTTTTTGGAGTCCGTTTCGCAAGTCCACCCACTTCACAACATTGGCAATGTGTTTCGAATTCCTCTCATGCTCTCTAAGATTTCTAGGAAGGTTATGCCAATCATTAGTTCCTTCGTCAGCCAAATTAGTTATCATTGATTTAGGCTTGAACAACTTGCACAAAAGCAAAAGACCTTGTTTAACTCATTTGAATACACAAGCCACTTCCTTTCTTATTTCTAACCATTGGGAAGATCACAATTGTAAAGATTGGAAGAAAAGTGCCTCTCACGAGTACTTTCTTTTAGGAACATATCATTTTCTATTAAAATCTTGACAGGACCACGTCTAACTAACATCATCCTTTTAGTGACATTAATATCTCCCACAATCCTGGATCATAGTGCACATCAACATCTTTGTCAAGGTCTAGCATAGTTTCATCTTCCTCAAGGCCAACATTATCTTCAATAGGAATTGGAACTTCATTATGATCATCTCTAGATTCTTCATTAGCTACATCAACACCTCCACTCGTAACATTATTGTTGATATCATTCATGTCTTCACCACTATATTCTTCATTTGAACCTTCCTTCCATAATTTGTCATTACTTGATTGTCCAACTTTAGTCACAAGTAGAGTTACTTGTTTATTTGCATTAAACATGTTAGAGATAGAACTCGCTGGTGATTTTTCCATTGCATCTTTATGTTTCTTGACTTTTTTATTAAATGATCCAGAATTTTGTTTTTGAACCCTCACTCTAATCTTGTTGTTATCATTCTTCGTCATAGTAGTACCTTGTAGTAGTCGGACCTCAGTCAAGCGAGTCGGATCCTCACCACCAGACCAACTGGCCTATCCGAACCCCATTCCAGCATCCCACAGAGCAATCCAGGGCTGTCGGTCTCACGAACCTCCGGAACATTATCATTCTGCACCCGAAGGACGGAATCGACGGTTTATCATACAGACCTTCGACAATCAAAGCAGATTCACTGGACACCCGAAGGAGCCAAGCCGACCCGACCATACGATCTCCTTTAACCTTCGATATATCCGGCCCAGACGACAAGGAAGCCTTGCGTGACCACTCCCTGTCGGGAGGAGTCACAACTTCCACCGTCGGACGGTCTTATGCTGGAGGGGTCCACCATCGGCAGCGGTAGGGAACAATGACCTCCGACACAACGGCATACTAGGGGTTCCTCCGTACATGTGCTGACGTGGCTCGGGTTTCCCTGACGGCCCAACAACATCTTAGGACTGACGTTAGCATCAGGACCGCCCCCTATGCATCACACGCTTGCTTTTTGGTGCCAAGTCAGGTTGAAAACTCTAAATACCCCATTGAGGTACTATTCACGGGATCTGATCCCAACTCTCTCCGACTCTCACTTACCGACTGCTCATACTTTCTTTCTTCCCTCAGTTACTAACTTAGCCATCAAAGGCTCCTCTCGGTCACTATCGACCGGTGGGCTCTAACCTTTGTCTTGCAGGAGCCAAGCATGTGGAACCTGTGGTAGCCGGACCTCACCTTCCACGAGCCGGACCCTCTCGGCCGGATCAGTCGACCAATCCGGATCCTATCCACATATCACAGAGCAATACAGGGTCGTCGGCCTCACGGACCTCTGACAGAACACTGCGGCTGAAGGACAGAACCGGTGGTTCATCAAGTGCCCTTCACCAACAGAAACAATCTCACCAGACACCCGAAGGATCTAAACCGAGCCGGCCACACGGTCTTCAACC
>NMUG010011983.1:0-10479 GCA_002855965.1 Monotropa hypopitys
CCGAGGAAGAAGACATAGTGGCGAATTCGAGGGCGAATTCTTTCCAACCTGGGGAGGATGATGCCGATAGCATTGTTGTTGATTATCTGGAGACCCGTGGGCGTCGGTATACACGGGCTGTTGGTAAAACAGGCGTAACTTTGCCTGTGTAACTCCGATTTGGGCCCATAATATATCGTTGGAAAGGTACCGAGAAGACGCACACACTGGAATACCGCGTAGCCGTATTCGATTTGGGAAAATGGTTAAAAAACACTTATGACAGCAGTTTCGGGCCCATTTTCCGTGTTGGGCTTTCATAGCGGGCTGTTTTTATTTTATTTCTATTATATTCAGTTGGTACCCGGTTTGTCCAGGGCTTAGGGTTTCTTGTGCCCTATTTAAACTCTTTTCATTATTGTATTGAGCAGCTTTGGATTGAATGAAAACTTAGAGTGCAATTCCTGCACTTTCTTCCCATTCTTTCGGTATTCGCTTAGAATCAACGATCGATTGATGCCTATTGACTTGATATTCTTTTGAATCAACAAGTTTGTAGAAGGAATACATCCTTGTGTTCATCCTTTTCCCTTGCAGCCGTCATCTCCCATTGACGACTGCATCAAACGCGGAGCCAGTATGGCTTTTGGGAGTCATCACCCTCCCCGTCCGAGCGGGAAGGTGACTATGGACACAGAGTTCTTGGTGGTGGATGTGCCATCAGCCTACAACGCCATCATTGGGCGTACTTGGATGCACAGGATGGGGGCCATCCCTTCCACCTATCACCAGATCATCAAGTTTCCAGGGCTCAAAGGAATTGAAAGCATCAGGGGAACCAGAAGTCAGCCAGAAATTGATTCATGGCTTCCATCAGATCCAGCCCCAACGCTAAGCAGGTGAAGTCTACTGAAGTTCCAGACCAGCCTGTCTTGGAGGATGCGGGTGTGGACCTCTCCACCCATGTAGTTGAGAACTTGAGAAAGGTTCCCACCCACGAGACTGACGAGGATATGTATTTCTTGATTGGGGATGAACTCCCTAAGACGGATGCCGCCGAGTTGGTCCTGGTGTTGCAGGACCACATCGACGTATTTGCTTGGACCCCATAGGAGATGCCCGGCGTACAGCCGAGCATAATGTCATCGGCTGAACGCCGATCCTTGTCACAGGCCAGTTATGCAGAAAAGGAGACGCTCAGCCACGCAACATTCAGAGGCGGTTATCGAGGAGGTCGACCGACTTATCCAGGCCAGTGCTATCAGGGAGGTCTACTATCCAGAGTGGCTCTCCAACACAGTCGTGGTCAAGAAGAACGGAACCTGGTTATTGATCAGCTGGTGGATTCTATGACGGGATACACGCGAATGAGCTTTTTGGATGCTTACAGAGGCTACCACCAGATCACGATGTATGAGCCCGACTAGGAGAAGACATCTTTCATCACACCTTTAGGGTTGTACTGCTACAGAGTAATGCCTTTCGGCCTGCGCAACGTCGGGGCAACGTATTAGAGATTGGCAACCCTCATGTCCAAGGGTCTGCTGGGTAAGAGTATGGAGGTTTACATCGACGACATGGTGGTCAAGTCCAATGAGACAGACTCCCACTTGGTATACCTTTCCCGTACCTTCCAGATACTCAGAGATTTGAAGTTGAGACTGAACGCCTCCAAGTGTGCTTTTGGGGTAAGTTCCGCGAAGTTCCTTGGGCATTTGGTAACTTGGAGGGGAATAGAGGCGAACCCCGATCAGATCGTTGCACTGCAGAACCTCCAAAGTCCGAGAAGGATCAAAGAGGTGCAATGGCTGACCGGGATGGTTGTCGCGCTCAACCGATTTATCAGCTGCTCATCAGACAAATACAGACCCTTCTTCCAGCTACTGAGGAAAAGGACAGACTATGCTTGGCCGCACCACCACTCATCGCTACACCAGGGCCAGGAGATGTGCTGATTGTCTACCTGGAAATTTCAGAGCATGTGGTCAGTGCTGTGCTGATCAAGCAGTAGGAAGGGCAACAGAGGCCAATGTACTATGTCAGCAAGACGCTGTTGGATGCAGAGACCAGGTACCTTCCTTTGGAGAACTTAATTTTAGCATTAGTAATGACTTCGAGAAAGCTGCAGCATTACTTCCTGGCTCACACTATAGAAGTACCAACCGTCCATCCCATCGGGTCTGTCCTGAGAAAGACAGATCTGTCAGGAAGGGTTGCGGCTTGGTCAGTTGAGCTTGGGGAGTATGATATCAAGTACGTACCCCGCACTGCGGTGAAGGGTCAGGTCCTTGCGGATTTTGTGGCATAATTTTCACATGAGCCCGCACGGACACCCTACTCGCAGTCGACAAACCAGCAGACCACTCCCGTTCATCCCGCGTTGCCAGACGTTGATGAGCCACGCACAAAGGAACAATGGAAGCTTTTTGTGGACGGATCAGCGTGCAACAAGGGATCAGGAATAGTCCTGTTCTCACCGGAAGGACTGGCTCTGGAGCAGTCAGTCCGTTTATCTTTCAAGGCCTCCAACAATGAGGCAGAATATGAAGCACTGATCACGGAATTGAAAAGTGCAAAGAGGTGCGGAGCTGAAGACCTACTCATCCACTGTGACAACCAACTTGTCGTCAACCAGCTTTCAGGAGAGTATGCAACCAAGGACGACATGATGGTGTCTTATGCAACATTAGCCAAGAAACTCCTTCAGCAGTTCTAGAAGACAGAGATGGTGCAGATCAGTTCTAGACAGAACAGCCATGCAGACGCCCTGGCCTTCCTGGCCTCATCCGTATCTTCAGAGCTTTGCCGCACGGTAAACGTCGATTCTCTGTCTCAGCCGAGCATCCAATCGACGGACGCAGATGAGACCTTCGATTTGGATATAGGCCCGAGCTGGATGGACCCTATCATCGCTTACTTAGCACGTGATGAGCTCCCCGCAGACAAGAGAGAAGCTCACAAAGTCAGAATAAAGTCAGAATAAAGTCAATCAAGTATTGGCTCTCGCTAAACAGGATCCTCTACAGAAAATCTCTCACATGGCCATACTTGCGCTGCGTACACCCTGACCTCGTTCAACGATTTCTTTTCGAAATCCATGAGGGTTTGTGTGGCAGCCACACTGGTGGGCATTCCATAGCCCACAAGACCATCTCCCAGGGGTATTGGTGGCCGTACATGCAAGAGGATGCAAAGGTCTACGTCAGAAACTGCGAAAAATGTCAGAAATTTTTGCCAATTATCCACGCTCCCTCAGCAGACCTATCACCCGTCACGAGTCCCTGGCCCTTTGCTCAGTGGGGCATCGACATCGCGGGGCCCATGCCAAAGGCGCAAGGAATGAAGAAGTATTATGTTAGTGCAACAGACTACTTCACCAAGTGGATTGAGGCAGAACCACTTGCCAAGATCAATGAGTGCAACACGGAGCAGTTTGTCTGGAGGAACATCATCACCAGATTTGGAATCCCGTATGCCATTGTGTCAGACAATGGCACCCAATTCCAAGATAAGTTCAAGACGTTCTGCTTAACTTACAAGATCAGAAACTTTTATGCCTCAGTCAGTTACCCGCAGTGCAACGGCCAGGCTGAGGCATCCAACAAGACTATCCTGGATGGCATCAATAAGAGGTTGGACAAAGCCAATGGAAGATGGATTGATGAATTGCCGTTAGTCCTCTGGGCCTACCGCACAACGCCCAGGAGGTCCACTGGTGAAACTCCTTTCTCCATAGCCTATGGAACAAAAGAAGTAATCCCCTCATCCGCACTGATCTAGTAGAACAAGGGGGCAATGACAACGCTCTAGCTATACAGCTGGATCTAGCAAAAGAGAAAAGAGAGGGCACTTGTCATGCTGGCTTCTTACCAAGAACAACTGGCCAAATTCCACAACAAAAAAGTTCATCCAAGGGAATTTAGAGTTGGAGAATTGGTCCTGAGGAAGGTCATTGGCAACACCAAAGATTCAGCAGATGGAAAGCTCGGGCCGAACTGGGAAGGGCCCTACAAGGTGATTGGGAAAATAGGCCAGAGGTCATACATGCTGACGGATCTAGATGGAGTCAAGATCCCGCGCAACTGGAATGTCTCTAACCTCAAGAAATTTTTTCAGTAACACTTGTAAATACCAGACATGTATCAGAAAAATTGAGTTCAATAAAAGTCCAACTTCTTTAGCTTTCTCCTGTGATTGGCAGCTTGCAAGGAGTAAGGAAGCAGACGCACAGAAGGCCTCCACTTCCTTACTAGGGGGCAATGGTCCCGGGTAGAGAATACCAGGGATAGTTGTTCCCGAAATCAGAACCTTACAGGGGACCAAAAATCCCAAGGAGCTGATCTCGAAACCAGAACAGGTCAATGGTCTCGGGTAGAGAATACCAAGGATAGTTGTCCTGGGATTATAACCTTACAGGGGACCAAAAATCCCAAGGAACTGATCTCAAAGCCAGAACAGGTCGATAGTCCCGAGCAGAGAATGTTTAGGATAATTGTCCTGAGGTCAGAACCTTACAGGGGACCAGAAATCCCAAGGAACTGACCTCAAAACCAAAATTGGACGACGGTCCTGAGCAAAAGTTGTTCAGGATAGATGTCCCAAAGTAAGTTCTTTATAGGGGATCAAAAATCCCAAGGAACTGACCTTAAGTGCCGCGCAGAGGCCCACAGTCAATGGAGTCATTTTATAGGGGACAAGTAGTCCCAAGATGGCCCAGGGTTGAAAGAAAGAATAGTAAATGCAGCATCCGCATTGCGGCTTAGCAAGGACATGTCCTTCAGGGAACAAAGTGTTCCAAGGAACGCCTTACCGCAATGCGGATCAAGAGGAGGAAGTCCTTAAGGGGACAAAGGTCCCAAGGACAGTCTTGTTCGCAGAAAAAGAATGAGACAAAGCACAGCAGAAAAACAAGCATTCAAACAAAAGTTTATTACATCAAAAGAAAAAGTACAAGTCAAAGGAAAAAGAAGAAAAAAGACAAAAAAAAACAGCTTAGGATTTCTACATTTCGACCACCTCCTCCTCGAGAGTCTTCTCCACTACCCAGCAGCAGGGGTATCTGGGAGGCCACCTTCAGCGGGAGGATCAGCAGAGGCTAAAGCAGAAGCCCCATCAACAGTCCCTGGAGGATCTTGAGGGAGTGTGCTACCAGTTGCTGAGGATGAGGCCTTGCTAAGCAGAGGAATCTCCATCCATAGAGGGGAGTCCGCCGCAACGCCGCAGGCATCCATAGCGACCTGCCACATCTCCATGAAGAGGTAGTCCTTGATCTCAGGGAGCTGCTCTACGAACTGTCGCTCGTAGTTTGCCTTGATCACCCCTGCTCCCTTGTTGTAAGCATTGGTGTAGGATTCAAGGGCGTGCTTCTGGGCTTTTTCCAGCTCCAGCTTCCTTGCCTTCAGCTGATTGTTGAGAGACAACCTTTCAGATTCAAATGTTTTGGTCTTGGTCTCCAACTCAGCGCGAGCATCAGCTAGGCCCTTCAGCCGCCTCTTCTCCGATTGGGCCAGGACATTGCCCAGTCTCGTCACCTCACCATTGGAGGCCTCCAGCGCCTTTTGAGCCTCGTCGTGCTTCTTCTTCAGAGCCTCCATCTTGTCAAGGTTCTTCTGAAGAAGGCCAGTCGAGGTTTTCAGCTTTTCAGCAGCCTTCTTCTGCTCGCTTTAGAGGAGGCGGCGCCTGTTCGAGGATGAAAGAACGTGGGAAAACAAGGATACATGAAGATCAGAAAGAAAGCATGTATACTAGCGAGGAGTGGTTGCCTTTATTGAATACACCAGAGCGTGGCGGGACAGGTCCACCGTGCTGTATTTCTGCTCCTCGGAAGCATCAAGGGGGAGCATCATTGCGCGACAGAGCCCGCGTGCGACTAGCCCGTCAAAGACTATATCCCCTTTCTTCACAGGAACCCCATCCTCCCTCAATAGGACGGGATCCCAGGGCTCAGCAAAACTGCCCTCAGGAGTATCAGCGGGCCCCATCTCCTTCTGCGTAGTGCGAGGCAGCCCCTTCTTCAGCTTCTTATTGGCCTGAGGATCTGCTGGCGGATCAGCCTCACGCTGGCGAGTGCGGCGTGGTGGCTAATCAGCCGCCGCAGTGTCGGTCGGGCAGGGCTGAGAGGGGGAAGGTGGAGGAGTTACCCGAACAGTGGTAGTTGGGATCACCACTTTGGCACCTGCTTGGGTGCCCACCAGTGGTGGAGTAGGAGATTGGCCTCCCTCAGTCCTCTTTACCACGTCCAGGAGGGAGAAGGAAGCCATTTTGCCGGGCTCGTCCTCCCAGGTACGCAAGGTGCGCCGATCAGAAATGTGGTTGGGCGGTACTCGAGTGGAAGGCCCAGCAGCGTAAGGGCCAGCAGGAGTCCCCCACTTTTCAATCTCCTCGAGAACGTCCTCTTCCTCCTCAGGAGCGTCCTCTTCCTCTGAGAGATTAACGACGGGAACTAAAGGGGCAGTTATAGCTGGAGCAACTTCAAGATCCACAGCAGGTCGCCGCGTACCACGATATCCTCGGTAGTGCGGCACGTAACCCAGGAGCTTCTCAACAGATCTGTCGATGAGTTCCCCAGAAAGAGTCTCGAAGCTGATAGCTTTATGGACCTCCTTGTATGTATAGAATCTGTTGTGAAGGGAGTTGTGGTTCACTTGAGCATCTGCAACAACATAACAAGAAGCAAGAAGTCAGAAAACAGTTAGCGCATGGAAATAACGAGAAAAATGGAATGAAAAAGAAAGCAGAGATACTGACGAGGGCCTCCATCTCTGCGAGGAATCGGATTCTCCCTTCTCGAGCTGGGGGTGAATTCTCAGTTCCTAGTCAAGATCAAGGAATCATCGTCGTTCCCTCTAGAAGAGTCTGGGAGCCACTCGACCAATCTGGCTGTGTTCATTAAGTTCTTCAAGTACCATACACCAGCCCGGGTATGATTGATGGTGTAGTGGTATAAGATCTCCCTGATGCCCATCTTTGAACCAGTGATAAGGTTCAAAGCAGCGACGCCCATCACAGCCCGGACTGTGTTGGCCGCCACCTGCATCATTGAGAGATTCAGGTACCACAGGAAGTGACGAAGAAGAGGGTGGAGGGGGAATCGTACCCCACCCTCCACGATTTGGATCAGGCAAATATGGAGGGCGTTGTTATTAGTTTTCTCCCTATCATAATCAGCAGGGGCTAGGGTGATAGTCACATCCTCCGGCACACCATACTCAGCCCTGAAAGCTTCGAGTTTGGTCGGAGTGTCAACCAGTGACCTGAAGAACCCCATTATTGGCAGAGTAAGATTGCAACTTACACAGAAAAGAACTGAGAAGAAGAAGAAAAAGCTCAGAGTTAGGGTTGCAGAAATCGCGAAGAGAAGGAGCGCCTGAGGAAAATGACAAGGTAGGAATATATAGGCGCGCGCCTTTGCGTTTTTCGAAGTGACTGCACGCGTAGAATGCCTTTTCCAATGGTCACATCAGTCTCGGGCAGAGTGCGTGGATCCCAGGCAGTAATTGCGCAATTAATGTGGCGTCGCTTCAAAAATGACGATTGGACTTATCCGGCTAAGTAGAACGACAACGTTTTGGGTGCCGTTAGCTCTGCCCACTTCCGCTGTGCAGCTGAAGTAGCCAGAGCTAGGGTGTCATGCCTCATCCATGATAACTGTAGAGTCAGTTATCCAGAGATGACACATGGCACAACATCAACTAATCGTAAACCTACTATATGACAACTGACAATAAAAACTCCACGGATCTGATTATAAAACTCAGATAATACAAACTCCAATATAGACTCAAGAAATAAATACAACTCCTGGACAACATGTCCGATACAACTCCACAACTCAACCCTGAACAGCTACTACAACTCTGAATAAAAGAAATCAGACTCAATCTCTCAAATACATCAAAGAGTAAATAAAAAGACTCACCCTATCACTAATGACAATAACACCCAAGACTCATCAGCTGGACTGAACTGAACTGTGGACTTTAGCCTACAACACCTAAAAGAAAGAGCACAAACGTGTATCAGCGACGACTGGTGAATACATATAGAAATGCATAATAAAGATAAGTAAACTAGCTAAGGATCACTATTTTCAAACATATGTCTTTTTATCCAAAATCGCATCTTTAAGTGAAGAAAAACCGTTTTCTGATATAAGTCACAATATTGAAAAACATTTCACATTTTCTTTTCCAATATTCTTTTCCCAAAACTCTTTATTTTCAAAGCACACCAAAATCCCTTTTTCTCTTATTGAATTACCAATTCCAATTGTCTTTCATGTTTATTTATAAACTTCTTTCCAATGATCATCTCGATCCACAATTCATCTTATCATATCACAAAATCCACAACTCACTATAATAGCCAAGGGTCATTCAATTCCGCTAACCAGCGTTATGACAGATCTATAACCTCGTATATCATTTCCGATAGGTACATGGGATATGATCCAAGGACCGCTCGTAATATCGTCCCAGCGGTAGGGAACAACAATTGCTCCTACATTTGCCTTGGAGCTAGGCACAATACCCCTACATTAGCCTTGGGGCTAGGTTCAACGTCCCTACATTTGCCTTGTGATTAGGCAACACCCCTACATTAGCATTGGGGCTAGGCTACAACGCTATAATAGCATGATATGAATCTTACGACATTCTTTCTTTTCTTAGAAAATATTCCAAAACCATTTCTTTATCCCTTCCAAACCCTTTCTTTTCCTTTTTCTTTTGAAAAACACATTTATCATTCTATTTCAAACTGAATCTCTTTTCAAAGCATTTCCATCTTTTAAAACATGATTTTACCAAAATACTTTATATTTCCACAATTCCTTTAAACCCTTTTCTTTTAAAAATCACGTATCCTTTTCTAATATTTCATCAAACCACTTTATATTTCAAAACAACCCTTTTTAAATTCTTTATTTCTAAGTCATGTGATCCATAGTTTTTAACACATTTGCACAACACGTTTGAAAACACACATTTCATACTAAAAAAGATACTATCCTATCTAAATTATATATATCTATAATAAGTATTCACCTTTGACGAATTACCGAATAATCTGTTTTCCTTCCCGATGTGCCGTAGACGACGGCTGATCCACACCCATATAATAACCAATAACTACCATAAGAATCGATAATGAAAATATAAACATGCTTATTTATTTTCTATACAACTCTTCCCCAAATTTTCAATAGATTTTATTGATTCCAACCCTAAATTTATATAAAAAGTCCCATCTTAATCTTCTGGTTTTTTGACCCAAATACAATTCTTGAGATTCTAGGACATAATCCGAGCCATAAAATCAGTTTTAGAACTCACTACCCAAACACTGAGGCCACCGGCGGATGCACCGGCGGATGCAACGGTGGATCCGGTGGTGGATTCAGTGCATCGACCGGTCATGCAATCGGTCTTCCCGAAAACTGCAAAATTCTAGGTTTTCTTCCTAAATCTGATTTTAGTCGATTTAATCTATCAAATTACCTCTGATTTGTACAAATTTTGGTACAAATGATCTATATCAGATTTGCAACAATTCTATGTTTTTAGTTTTGAAAAATCTTACCTTATTTGAACGAAGCAAAATTCAGAAGTTCTTGCCACAGTTTTGGATTTTCTTCTTCCCTTCCAGTTTGCTACTGATCATCACCTTCTTCCTTGATACACTTCTGCAACCAGGACCAAATTCCTACCTTCTCTCGATATGACCTCTTCCCGAACAACAATCTCTCTTTCAATTTGATCAAAGCTCTCTCTGACTCTTAACTCCTAGTTTTTGTTTTGATCGTCAATTACAGGAGCTCATTGTATATATGATATTCTCTCAACCATGGCTGCTTCTAACTTAAAAGACTCGACACTTTACAAACACAATGCACCTGTATATTTCTAAAACTCAACACCTTTCAACAATTGTTGACAGAGCATCACATGCAGATAGGATCTAACTCAACTCTTACCACGACATACAATAGATACAAATCTGTGTCTTCCTCTTTTGCCACGACACTCTAAAATTTTGACACACAACACTCAATTCTAACTTTTTCTTCTTTTATTGCACTTTTGATCCTCTGATTTGAATTGTTACACCTTAACCCCATAATCTCTATTATTCCTTATAATTAATTTCTTCCTTCCTATCACTTCTTAATAACTCCAAAAACTTCACAAAGATTCCATGAGTTCTAAATTTTAATAAATTTTAAATAAATTTCTTACTTTATATCTTCATTATGTAATATTTTCAATTATCCTTAATCCTTATTAATTCTTAATGACCCTTAAATGTGATGCGGGTCTCACAATTCTCCCCATCTTATAGAAATTTCGCCCCGAAATTTAAAATATACCTGGATTCCCATCCTGAGCTGCTGGAACATCCTAATCAATAAGGGCAAAAACTCTACCCTACCTGACTCCACCTGATGGTTGATTTCTTCGTCTACCCCTTGATCTGCCTGCTGCTCTTTGATTTCTAATCGGA
>NMUG010011984.1:0-10480 GCA_002855965.1 Monotropa hypopitys
ACCGGTTGGTATGCCGAAACCTATACCAGTCAGTACAAAATTTTCTGTCTCTTTCATATTGACACCTAAACTCTTAGAAATCATATTTTAGAGTTCAAACCTAATAATAATTAGGTTCCAAATCTTGCTAAATAGGACTAATCATACTTGAATAATGGCTCTATGTTAGCTCGAGGACGGAATGTCACAACACATGCTGAGTTGAACCATTTATTGTTTTAACCTTAAGGATAACAATACATAAAATTATTTACATGTTATAAAAATAGAGAGAACAATAACAATGCTAGATAAAAGTCATAAAAGCATGTTAAGATATAAGTTTGTTTGTCCTTATTTGTAAATTTGTATATTTCCAAGGGATAAGTAAGTTTGTTTGTATAGATTTGTATCATATATAGATTGTAGACATAATTCATTTTAATTGAGAAAATCCACCCCATCCCCCGACATGTTTGTTTACGTTAACATGGTATCAGAGCATCGCGCTCCAAAACCCTAGCCGTTAGCTCTCTCGCTAGACCTCATCCTTGTCGCCGTTGCAGTTGTCGTACCTCGTTTGTGTCGTCGTTGCAGTCGCCGGACCTTGTCCTTGTCGCCGTTGCCGTCATCGTCGCCAATCATACCAATCACCGTCTCCATCTCTTACGGGATCCCTTGCGTTGCGATTTTTTACCGCACTTCACTCAATCACGACGGTCATTCAGGCCCTTCCGGCCATCGTTCTTGCCCTTCCTATAGTCATCGACGTCCAATGACCTCTCTCCACTGCTCGCTAGTTTCCTACGAGTCCCCGACGCGTTCCGACAACCTGTTTTGGGTGTTTTTTCCCTCTTCGGCGACCTCGTCTTTTGGTACAGCGACCCCCAACTTTGCTTTGGTATCTGGACTACATTTTTGAGAGTCCCTTTTGTATGACGACTCTCATCTTCCTCCGGCGAGGTTATCAACTATTTTTATTGTTGTGGGTAATTTGCCTATTACTTGTTGGTATGTCTGGAGATCCAGAAAAGGTGTTGATTGGTGAGTCAAGTCACATTGTGACTCTCGATAACTCCCCTTTGGATATTTTCCAATTAAATTGGATGGTTCCAACTATTTACTTTGGTCACATAGTTTTACTTTGGCCATCACTGCCAGAGGTTTGTTGAAATTTATCAAAGGACCCATCCAACAACCTGCTACTAGCTACTAGAAGTCCTGAACTTGAGACATGTACTACTCAGCATGCCTTAGCCATGGCTTGAATACTTAACTCTATGACACCCTCTATTCATCATACTTTTGTGCTTCTTGACACTCCGTATCAGATTTGGATTGCTGTGACACAGACTTATTCCCATAAGGGTAATGATGCTCAGGCCTTTGATTTAAGAAAGAAACTTCGTGGTTTGAATCAACACAATTGGTCTCTTGTGGAGTATTATGCTGAGTTGTGTTCATTATGACGGGAATTGGATTTCTACCAGGGTTTTCAGACTGTTTGTACTGCTCATGTCACTGCCTTTCAGCAACGGGTGGAAAAAGAATGCATTTATGATTTTCTTGCTGAACTTGATATTGAATATGATCAGATTCGAGTGCTCGTTGCCATTTCTATGCCAGGGGATGGCAAGTTTGTTCCGGGACAATTTAGTAATAATAGTGGCCCTGCCAATCGTGAACTGCTTCGGTGTGACTATTGCCACAAGACCAGACACACAAAGGAATTTTGTTGGAAATTGCATGGTCGACCCTCTCGTGGGAAAGGATGTGGACATGGTAGTGGTTCTGTGCGATCTCAGACACATGTTTTGGAGTCTACTGTTGCCCCTGATGTTGCTTCTATTAGTACTCTCACTCAGGATGAGTTACAAACTCTCAGGCGTCTAATGACAAGGCTTGACACTCCGTCCTTAGCTTCCACCATCTCATCGCACTTCGCTCATACAAGTATTCAAGCTAGTGCATCTATATTATCCTCCTCTCTTCTTTGGATCATAGACTCTGGCACTACTGTCATATTGTTCCTCATTTTTTGACTCTTATTTTATATGTTCTGGTAAGGACAAAGTACGAATAGCTGATGGCTCCCTTTCTGCTATTTCCGGAAAAGGATCCATTCACTATTCTTCTACCATTACTCTTTCTTCAGTTCTCCATGTTCTAAGCTTTTGTACTAATCTCCTTTCTGTTAGTAGTCTTACCAATTCACTAAATTGCTCTGTGACTTTTTTTCATACACATTGTGTTTTTCAGGAACTGGACATGGGGAGAGTGATTGGCAGTGGTAAAGCACATGGCGGCCCATACCTTTTGGAGTCTGCTTCTCATCCATCTTTTTCACCTTTGTCTGTGGGTTATGCTCTTGAAGTAGATACGAGTTCAGCTCTTCCTTTGTTACATCAGTGACATAGACGTTTAGGTCATCCATCTTTTGGAAATTTGGAGAAACTTTTTCCTAGTTTGATTAAACCCTAGAAGTCAGTTTTTTTGTGAAGCATATGAACTTGCAAAACATAAACGTTTTATTTATGCTCCTATTAATCAAAGAAGTGAGACTCCTTTTGTGGTTATTCACTCTGATGTTTGGAGACCTTCTCCTATTACCTCTCTTTCTGGTTATCGCTGGTTTGTCACATTTATTGATTGTTACTCTCATGTTACCTGTGTATATTTACTTCGATCTAAAAATGAAGTTTTCCATGCTTTCAAACCTTTTATAAAATAGTATGTACTCAATTTGACACTAAAATTAAGATCCTTGATAGTGATAACAAGACTGAATATAGTGATGGAACTTTTCAGGCTTATCTTAATTCATGTCATTCTTTATTAAACTTCTTGTGTTGGAACTCCACAGCAGAATGGCGTAAAACAGGCATCTTGCTGAGGTAGCTCTCTCTCTGTCTCTTATTTACCATGAATATTCCTAAACACTTTTGGGGAGAGGCTGTTCTTACTGCAGCCTACCTCATCAATCGCATGCCCTCCAGTGTTCTTCAGTTCCACACTCCTCTTGCGATTCTCCCTAGTGGTTCTTGGGCCTATTCTCTTCCACCCAAATTTTTTGGTTGCGTGTGTTTTGTCCATAGCCCTAAGTCTTCTGGTGGTAAGTTGGATCCCAAAGCCCACAAATGTATTTTCCTTGGCTACTCTCCTACGTAAAAAGGCTATAAGTGCTATGACCCTTATTCCCGCAAAATGTTTGTCTCAATGGATGTCACTTTTTCGGAAACTCAACCTTTCTACTCAACCTCTCTTACATCTCTTCGGGGGGATAATGGTAAGGAGGAAGAGATATTGCCTCCGTATAATCAAGAGTCGTGGTCGTACTTTCTGATACCTCCGTTACCTGGTCACGTTGAGAGGAGCAGAACAAACTTGGGGAGGAGAATGATAACATTGAAGGAGAAGAACCAATGTTTGACGAAAGAGTGGAACACAACATTGGTGGAAGATTGGATAGGTCTAATCTCAAGACTTTTGCTCGACGAAAAAAGGTCAGTCTGTCGGTGTATTACCACTTTTCCAATCACTGTCACCTACTCCAGCCTACGACTCCCCTACTGATTCTTCTGGTAATGTTCCTTTCCTTACTAATTCTGATGATCTTGATGCTCCTATTGCCCATAGAAAAGGCGTTCGATGTTCCACCTATCATCCTATTTCATAGTTTGTTTCTTATCACCGGTTATCCTCCTCCTATTGTGCTTTGTCTCTTCTCTCTCTTACATTTATATCCCACAGGACTGGAAGGAAGCTCTCATAATACCTAAGTGGAAAGAAGCTATGGTAGAGAAGATGGCATGTCACACTCTGTAAATTTTAATTAAATTGGTATTCGTTTCGTTGAGCATTTCGTTAGAAATCTGCCTTAAATCAAGTTCTTGGGTACCTAAAATATTCATTCCATCGTATCAAATACCCACGTATCGCTTGGAAGTTCCGTTGGAACTTTTCGGACTCATTTGGATTGATCCCGGGCTTGTTGGGATGGTTGAAGACCTCCCAAACAACAAAAATTTAGTTCTGATGCATGTTGCATCGTTGCAGCCCTTTGGTGCACCGATGCAAGACCAATGCAGGAACATTCTTTTGGTCTAGGCTTCAGGTGCATCGGTGCAGATTGGTGCTGTACCGGTGCAGGGTTGGTTTTGAACCTACTGTTCGTTTCTGATGCAAGTTTGTATCGGTGCAACTTTGGCTTGCACCGGTGCAGGAAGGGTTTGCATCGGTGCAGAGTTTGTCTGCACCGGTGCACAAGGGTTCTGAGTGAAGCAGTGAGTGTTTGCATCGGTTGATGCATCGGTGCAACGGGGGTTTGCACCGGTGCAGATCTGGCTTGCACCGGTGCAACTGTTGTTATGCAGAATTTCATTAAGGGCAAAGTGGTCATTTTGGTTGGGGGCCCTATATATGTGTTGTGCATGATTTTGGGGGAGTCTTCCTCCCCATTTGGACTGCCCTAGCCGACTCACTCTCCCCTTCCCCCACTCCCTCTCCCTTCTCTCTTCCTCTCCTCCCAATCGGATGGGTTTCGGGTAAATCATCAAGCTCTAACGTCGATGAGTGCGTCGTGGGCTACGCGATAGCGTTCTTGGATCGTCAAGGTATGTTTCACCTCTCTTTCCTTTCAAACCTTAGTGTATCTCATCTTTCTCCTTGGTTCATGGATTTGTGGTATGCGTTGTAGGTTGTGGTCTTGACGGATGTCGGAAAGCTCGTCGGCGGTGTCATGGCGGTTCGCGGTGGCGCTGTGGATGTCGCGGTGACAAGTATCATTCTCCGGTGGGTAAACTCTTAGCTCCTATCTCGTGTGCGTGCGTGGATGTCTATAGTATTCATATTCATCGTTGAATTCCATCAATTTCATAAATTGTGTCGTGTGTCGTCTTGATTTCACGTACCATAGTGTTTGAGTCTATCGTACTTGAGGTGATATGGATTGGGTTTGATTGCTGTCGTAGGATCGATTATGACTCACTTAGGTGCCGTGTAGTGGTCGTGGAGTCGTGTAGAGGCTTTTGGAGTCGATGGCCGTTAAGTGTTCGATGAAATGATTTAGTAAGCTTTGGGTTATGTTTTGAAGAGTTTGGGTTGATTGTGTTGTCGTGGTATTCGTGTGGTGGTTTGGTTGGTCGCTAGAATCTCCCTTGAGTTAGTGTTGGTCCCTAAATCATTCTTCGATGGTAGTTGTTGGAAATTGAGTAAATGAGAATATTGTGGTGGTGGGCATTATTGGGTTCCCCATATACGTTGTCGTATCTATTCTTTTGGCTTGTTGGTAGGTTGCCCTTGGTTGTGGAGCCTTGTTGAATTATTAGGAACCTAATAATGAATGCAATGAACTTAATGAACGACAAATACGGAGATGGATCCTATGAGGACCATTCCTTGGCAATATTGAATCATTCACGTAAATCCAACCCAATGGAACACCAATAATCATGTGAGCAAATGAGTGTAATGTGGATCGATGTCGTAGGGAGGGTACTATTCAAGGGATTGGGAGGTATGTATGCCCCAACCCTTGGGATTGATATTGGGATGTGAACCGAGTCCCGTGACCCTTGCCCTTATATTGGGGGGTAGGACTTCGTGTGATTAATGGTACCCATCCGGGTTTAGGATGTGTTTGCCCTACCCGCGTTACGACCCCGGGTTAAGGATGTGTTTGCCCTTCCCGGTTGATATTTCGTGTGTGATGCCCATCGTGACCCCTTGAGCTGCCAAGTGAGAATAGTCGTGTTAAGGGCTCGATGATAGTCTTGTGCCACCTCTTTGTGTCGCCAAGGGGGCTGTTGGTCGAGACGATTGCGGTGTCCTGTGACCCAGCCCTTGTGTGTGGTGGGTAGGACCTAGTGCGACTTCCTAGTACATGACCCACATAGTCGACGATGTGGGAAAAGTCGGAATGGATGGCTTGAGCTCCGTTGTTTTGTCAAGTAGAGACAATTGTTGATAATAAGTGAATAATGGAAAATTTACCTCCTTAACTCAAATATATCTCCAAGATGAACAACACCTGAATCTATAACAATAATGGGATGGTGGGTGGTATTGGTGGTAAGGTAGTGGTTGTGGTTGGGTTACTTGTGGAGGGTTTGCTGGTGGCTTCACTTATTGTACGTTGGGTTGATTACCTTTGGGATTGCACCTAGGGATCACGAGTGGTAGAGTGACTTCTCATTGTTGTCTTGCGATTGGGTGTGCGTCTGTGCCTTGGGTTCTCCCCTTTCTCTACCCGTGTGAGGACACTTAGGCACACATTCTCGTGTGTACACTTGCTAGTAGTTAATGGTTTTCCTGCTGAGCCGTGGAATGCTCAGACCCTCTTTCTTTTCTCTTTTTAGTCTGTTTGCAGGGTGTTGTCCATTGGCGAATTCTGGAGACTTGTCTACTGTTGGACCCCTTTGGAGTTTGCAGCCTTGGCCTCTCCTGGAATCTCTCTTGGGTACTTCACTGTATAGCTTTTCAGTTTCAGTTGTTGTAGTAGGTAGCAGTTATTCTATTGATTGTGATGAATAACAATGATTAACACCCTCCTTTTTAGATATGTTGTTCAAAAAAAAAATAATGCTTGAAATGTTTTCATTAAAATCGAGGGGTGTTACAGTTGGTATCAGAGCTTTCGGTTTGAATACCTTGGGACCGTGGGGAGACACCTAGTCTCCATGGGTTCTCAGGGTCATTACTTGCAACTATGACCGTTCCGGTGTGCCTTTGAGCACCATTCCATCCTTGATGTTGGTTTCTCTGTTCTTACTCACTCTTTGGTCGTTGGGCACCCCCAGTCCATTGGAGGTAGAGTGTGTACTCTTGATTGAATCCTTCCTTGAGATTCTTGGTATGTTGATTTGAGGCAAAGTCTTAATCTCGCTGGTTTGGTGTAGTGAATCTCCGGTGATTGATCATAATTGATTAGTTGAAATCTTCTGCGATGTACTCTTGTCTGTTCGCTTGATTGTTGGATTCCTTCTGTGTTCAGGAAGTTAGATGGAAAATTTTGGAGTTGATAGAAATCCTTAAAGCTTAGGTCTTCTTCTTTGTGCCGATTGTGAGTCCTTGCGACGTTGGAATTGTTAGAGGTTGAGTATTGGGTTTAAGACATTGCAGTCGTAGTTCTCCTTGGTTGATCGAGATGGAAGAAGATAGTCCGAGTTGTGGTAATCTTGTAAGAGGAATAGATGGAGTTGGCGACTTGAGGTCATTCTATAGGAATGGGTTGTGTGGATCCACAGTGTACGATTGAGATTGTTGGTGATTTTGAGGATTAGACTTGTGCTTGGCACGTCTTGGTGCTTTGTCCGGTGAAGTATTGTTTCGAGGAGTTGTAATGTGGGAGTTTCCTTCTTTCCTTGAGGTTTTAGAGTGGTGATGTGTTTGGAATTATCTTGTGGGTTTCTTCGAAGTGGTCTTTGGGGGTTTCTTGGAAGTGTCGGTTGATGGTTATAACTCGATGAGTAAGATTTTGGTATCGCTTGGTGATTGAGTTTGTGGTATCACTTGGAGACTTAGATGCCTTGTGAAATTCTTTGAAATGTTTCTTGAGTTCCATTGTGATGACGTTCGATGGTTCAGAAGTTTGGATGTGGTTTCAGATTGGAGTTGCTATTCGGAAGCGATATGTCTGTTTGGTTTAGTGTGGCTATGGAGGAATATTTGCCTTAGTTATCTTGGGAGTTAGTACGGTGACGTGTTTGAGGTTTTCGTGGAAAGTGGTTTACGGTATTGCGATTTGAGTTTTGAAGATTGAGGTTGTGTTTAGAGTTTGGGAGTTTGCGGTCTTTCTCTGGCCTTGGCTTGCGTTGATGAGAGTTTGACCGTTGTGTGGTCACTTTCTCGGCTTTGGGTTATCGATGGTTCCTATCCATCTTTGTGGGTGATGCCTTCAGATTTCATTCGTGCTTTTTTACTCGGTGCTGGAGTTTTTCGTTCTGAGCAACGAATGTGTGTTGACCATTCCAATTCTTCGTTTGGCGCATTCGTGGTTGTTGAAGTTGCCTCGGTATTGGTTGGTGGTCTTGAAAGCTACCCGTTGTTGGAAAATCTTCTAGTTCCTATTTCTGGGACTCTCGATGTAGTAATCATCTCTCGTCGTCTATCTTTCGATGATTTGCGGAATATTCTAAGTCTTGGCACTTGCGGGGTAGCAGTGCGCTGTTCGTCTCTCGTGCAGAAGTTCATCTATATGGCGAAATCTTATTCCTTGGAATTACATTCCCGTATCTCGCACTCTCTTGTGTCGGCTTGTTGATCTTGCGCACGTTTCTTGTTGACCGTGTCACTTCGTGAATCCGACTTGGTGTCGTTTTTTGCTCGCCGTGTCCTTTTGTGCTCGGACACTCCTGTTCGGCGATGTGGTTACCGATTGGATTTTATTTGAGAGTGTGTTATGGGATTGGTTTGCGGTTGGTGTGATTAGTAAGATGAATTTACTATTGCGTGGTGCAGCTGTGTTGCGAGCGTTGGGATAGAATGTGTGTGTCTCTTTGGAGTCGACTGCACCGACTTAGTTCTTGGCTAGGTTTGACTTGACCGGTGTGTGTAGTCCGTGTCATGTGGTGTAGGAATGACCATAAAAAATTGTTTTGAGAATGTGACTGGCCAGCACATCTCAAATCAAACTTCCTAGTCATTCTGGTACCGCGCTAGGTGTGTGCGGGCGGGTATGTGAGATTTTGGTTGTCGGGTTCTTCTCTTGGTGGCGTTGTGGTTGTTTGAGGTGATTCGGATGACACGGTTGTTGTGTGACCATCCCTTGTGGCTTGTCTTGCTTTCGAATCCTCTCTCGTGTCGGTTGGATTGTTGCGATCTTGTTCGAAAATTAATCTCAGCGTTGTTTCGCGCGTTTGTGGTGAGTAAGTCGTCGTGGATATCCTTGTGGTGGTTGAAAATCGCTTCTTTGCTTTTCGTGAAATTTCGGAAAATATTTGGGAAAAATCGGAGTATCCGTATCGTGTCCGCGTATCGGCATCGTATACATAGCGTATCCGTTTCGTGTCCGTGTGTCGGCACCGTATCCTCGTGTCCACATCGTGTCTTTCACATGTCGACGTGTCCTAGGCATGTCCTTGGCGTGTCGGCGTGTCCTCGGCGTGTCCGTGGCGTATCCTTCGCGTGTCGGCGTATCCTTGCCGTGTCCCTCCGTATCCTCGATGTTTTGGCGCGTTCCCGTTCCTTCGGCTTATTCGTAGCATGTTGGGGTGCATTCGTGAATGCTATGGGAATTTTCTGAAAATTTTTCCTATAGTTCGGCTATTGATGCCTTACATTTTCGTTGGTAATTCATATTTCTCTTGTTCGGGCGATGTATAATCATGTGGGAAGCGTGGAAATTCCTCTTTTCCTAGAAAATTTGCATTCCTCGTTGGTGATCATGCGTATTTTCGGTTTTCCTTTGTCGCAAATCGCCTTGTGAGATGTTCTTCGGGCTTGTTTACGAGTTGAGAAGGTTATCTAAGTTCCGTTTTGATGCATTCTTGAGGAGAAATGGGGAGTGAATTGCCCAAACCTTGGTTGCGGGTCTCCCGTGGAGTTATTCCTAGTTGGAAACTTGTTCATCCTTCGTTATGTGCTCCGTGTGAGGTTAACTCTTGTGAAAAAATCTTCCGTTCTTTGTTATGTCGTGACTTTTACTCCAAAAATTTCGAGGACGAAATTTTTGTAAGGTGGGTAGTTTGTCACACTCCGTAAATTTTAATTCAATTGGTATTCGTTTCGTTGAGCATTTTGTTAGAAATCTGTCTTAAATCAAGTTCTTGGGTACCTAAAATATTCATTCCATCGTATCAAATACCCACGTATCGCTTGGAAGTCCCGTTGGAACTTTTTGGACTCATTTGGATTGATCCCGGGCTTGTTGGGATGGTTGAAGACCTCCCAAACAACAAGAATTCAGTTCTGATGCATGTTGCACCGGTGCAGCCCTTTGGTGCACCGGTGCAAGACCAATGCAGGAACATTCTTTTGGTCTGGGCTTTAGGTGCATCGGTGCAGATTGGTGCTGCACTGGTGCAGGGTTGGTTTTGAACCTACTGTTCGTTTCTGATGCAAGTTTTCATCGGTGCAACTTTGGTTTGCACCGGTGCACGAAGGGTTTGCAGCGGTGCAGAGTTTGTCTGCACCGGTGCACAAGGGTTCTGAGTGATTGGGGGCCCTATATATGTGTTGTGCACGATTTTGGGGGAGTCTTCCTCCCCATTTGGACTGCCCTAGCCGACTCACTCTCCCCTTCCCCCACTCCCTCTCCCTCCTCTCTTCCTATCCTCCCAATCGGATGGGTTTCGGGTAGTGTATCTCATCTTTCTCCTTGGTTCATGGATTTGTGGTGTGCGTTGTAGGTTGTGTTCTTGACGGATGTCGGAAAGCTCGTCGGCGGTGTCATGGCAGTTCGCAGGCGCGGTGGATGTTGCGGTGACGGGTATCGTTCTCCGGTGGGTAAACTCTTAGCTCCTATCTCGTGTGCGTGCGTGGATGTTGTGAGCGGGAACCACTT
>NMUG010011985.1:0-10479 GCA_002855965.1 Monotropa hypopitys
GTTGTCGTTTATGAAATCAAATTGGGTATATTGGCTTGTTTTGGACACTCTCGGATGGTTTGTGGGTCAAATGGTATTTTGACACGTTTTATGGAAAATCGAACTAGTGGAATGTTTTGTGAACGAACGACATATTTTGTGAAATGAACGGAAATGTTTTGAAAATGGACGTTTTGTGAATAAACGGAATCAGTTTGGAAAGGAAGTCACATTTTGGTATGACATATCGACTAGGAGGTTGTTTGCCCTAGGTCGCACGAAATAAATGATTTAAATAATAAAATGTGACACTTGACTCTTTACGAGGAAATTATATACTCTATATGAGGACTGGATACTGATGAGTAGCTATGATTCGGGTTGCTTACCTTGAGTCACTGTTTGGAGTGGCATGCGACATTGCGCAATGGAGGTTTGACTGAACCTTCCCGGTGAGCCGGGGAAAACAGGAACTACACGATAAGGGATTGACGAGCCCTGATGCGGAACTAGCCAATACTCTGGGATTGTTGATTGATATTTGCCTTGCTCCTACTAGAAGGCACGGAAACGGAATACAAGTAGAACTTAGAATATAATGGGAATTGGAGCACGTTTATACCTTACGATGAGTCGACAGTAAAATATTTGAAAGAGAATAACTGTTTTTAAATAATGAGATCCATTTCATTGTATCATTTACATTCCTTGCATTGTCACACATTTGTACCCAATATTATAGACGTTCGGAGATAGACTATCTTTACCAGGCGGTGGTGCTTGACCCTCTACTTTTGTAGGACCTTTCCTCCTTGACTTAGAGTGGCTGCGGGATCCTTTATTGGACTTGGAGCTGGACTGGACAATAGATGATAGGTTGCCTTACTTTTCAGTTTCAGTACTTCTTTTCTTTTCTGTTGGCCGCCTTGTACAGGATAAATTATAAATCCTATTTTGGCCTTTCTCTTTTATTTGGGGCACTGTTGTACAGGGTTGTGTTATAAAACCTTTTTTGCCTTTTTTCAGTTGTATCTCATATCATAGCAAGCATGTATTGTAATAAGTAGTGTAATGGGTAGTGTGCATGTGGTAGATAGCTATTTACTTACCTGTTTGGATACTCGTTACCTACTTCTAACACTTCCCATTGTTTAATTCAAAAAAAAAATACTTTCTAAAATTTGGGAGTGTTACACCACAGACCGACGGTCAGTCGGAGCGCACGATTTAGATTCTCGAAGATATGTTACGGGCATGCGTTTTAGATTTCCATGGGAGTTGGGTTGATCATTTGCCGTTGATAGAGTTTGCCTACAATAATAGTTATCATTCTAGTATTGGTGTGGCTCCATTCGAAGCCTTGTATGGTAGGCCATGTAGATTGCCCGTTTGTTGGATTGACGTGGGAGAGTCGACCATTATTGGGCTGAAGATGACACAACAAATCACCGAATAAATCAAGTCGATTCGTCAAAGGTTGCTTACCACTCAAAGCCGTTACAAGAGTTATGCCGACAAACGCCATGTCCCTTTGTCGTTCGAAGTAGGAGACCATGTATTTCTCAAGGTGTCGCCTCGTCGTGCTATTTCGCGTATTGGAAAGAAAGGGAAGCTCACGCCGCGTTTCATTGGTTCCTTCGACATCATCGATAAGATTGGAGAGGTCGCTTATCGTTTGGCATTGCCGTCAAACATTTCGAATGTTCACGATATTTTTCATGTATCCCTGTTGTGGAAGTATGAGCCGGACCCGTCTCACGTGATCGATTGGTCGAATGTAGAGCTTGAAGACGATGTGTCATATGAAGAGAAACCGATTTGTGTTCTTGATTCGAGAGAGCAAGTGCTTCAGGGCAAGACAATTCCGTTGTTGAAGATTTTGTGAAGGAATCATGGTGTCCAAGAAGCGACTTGGGAGCGCGAAGACGAGATGCGTAGTAAATATCTGGAATTATTTTGATTTGTATTTGTTTTGAGTTAGACTTGTATCAATGTTTGTACTCTTGCCTTAGGAGATTTTGGGAACGAAATTCTTTTAAGGTGGTTGAGGTGTCACGACTCGGAATTTCAAGTTATATTTCCAGAATTTAATTCGTAATTTAGATCGATTTGTGAATCTTGATTTATTTTATCTCAAAATCTTATCTCGATTTTGAGATAGTTGACCCTAGAATATGGTAGATAGTTCAATTACGAATCCAACGCGACTTGAATTGCCTCAATCGGAGGTTGGACGAAGAAGATATCACAATTTTAAGTTTGCAGAATTTTCCAGTGTCGACCGGTACCCCGTACCGTTGTCGACCGGTCGCGACATTACAGTGGGCATTGGTACCAGCCCGCGACCGGTCCCCCTTGTCGTTGCCGACCGGTCGCGCATTTCCAGTAAGATATTTTATATAGCCTCGACCAGTCGAGCTTGCCACTGCCGACCGGTCGCCAATGGTAATTTTCGTGCTGATTGTTTTCATTAAGGGAATTTTTGTAATTCGCATGGGGGAGTATATAAGGCCCAAGGAGTTCGAACTTACTCTCATCTCCCTCATTTCTCTCAAACCCTAGTCACCCTCACACACTCTCTCTACCTCCATTCTCAAACCTCTCACTTCTCTCTAACTTTCAGAGGCCTTCCAAGGCTCCATTGAAGAAATTCTGAGGATTAACGATGTTCCTTGCGACGAGGGCTCTCCGGCAAGCCACATACCGAAGCCGTCCACCAGAGTCCAAATTCCTAGGTTTTGGTAAAGCTTCATTGAGGTAGGATATATTTATCTCTTGTAGGGTTCTTGATTGTGCCCTCCTCCCTCTCCCTATTACATGTATTTAATGTCGTCGATTTCGTATCTCACATGTGTTGGTAAAATTAGTAGGGGCTAGGGAGTTGTATCATGAAATTGGTGGTGGGTTTGTAGTCTCTAGGGATGTCTCTCCTTATTCCTAGGCTCAATTTCATGTATTGAACATTGTATAGAAAACCCCCAAATCTTGCATGAACCCTAATTTCAATAATTGGGGCTTTTAATCAATTGGTAGTCATATGTTCAAATTGAGTTGGTATTCATGCCATTGGGTGTAATTGATGTGGAATTGATGTATTAGACACATTGGTCATGTGTGATAAGATATGGGTTGCATGGTTGAGTCATGTATAGAATTAAATGCAATTGATGACCCTCGCATGAAATTGACTAGCATGAGCTAGGAATTATGATATGAGAAAATCAAATGTACTAGACACAATAACCATGCGAATGATGTGATTGACTAGCCTTGAATAGATGATGTGATAACGATAGGGGTTTGATACATATTGGATACGTGAATGTACTTATGATGGGATTCTCGGGATAGTCGCTCCATCCACGACATTGTGCACAATGGGGGTGACGTTAACCATCCCAACGGTCTTTGGAGATGACGGAGAGGAATAGATAGTGTGTCGGCCGGCACCTACACCAAACCTACCCTATCAACGTCACTTGACACAATGATAATTGAAATTGGGATAACATGGAATGTACTTATGACAAGATTCCATGGGGTATCCATAGTATGACACGATTAGGATAACTTGGAATGTACTTATGATGGGATTCCAAGGAGTATCCATTGCATGAAATCGATAAGGAAATGATGAACTTATATACTTATATCATGGAAAGAAATGGAAATTCATATGCATGTTTGTTGGGAATTTGGTTTAGTGGTCCTTGTTGATATACCTTGCATATGGTTAGTTGGGCTAGAGTCACATGATCGTAGTTGGATCATTGCCATTGTTTATGTCTTGTGCGTATGCACATGTTACATGCACTACATTCACACACTAGTCCATGCCAGTCTTGGACATGCTAGGTGATATATATTTTTTACTTTGGCGTGATACACACTTCTTTTTCTCCACAGATTTTGATCCATCCCTTGGAGGTTTGGATGCATAAGAGCTTTGGAAAGGATTTTGGAAGAAACCCAATCTTTTATCTTTTGTTTATTTCTATAAACTCCTTGAGCTTGTAATAGAGTAAGTGGTTTGTAAAACTATAAACTTGTACTTCTTTCTCTCCTCCTTACTCTATGGTTGGTATGCACTTTTATTTACTTATCATTCATGCTTGGATTTTCATGTTGTGTGGTTGGGATAGATGTTGGTACTTAGTTATCTTCTATAAATCTAATTTTAAAAAATAGTTTGAAAATCCAGGGCGTGACACCGTTTGCACGCCTACATTCTCTTTCTAATGTTTATTGTATTTCATCTCTTAAAATGAATCTTGCACCAGTTGGTCGCTTCTCTGATTCTGGATTTTCTGTTCACTTTTCTTCCACCTCTTGTTTTGTACAGGATCCACAATCCAAGAAGTTGATTGGAACATGCCATAGGAATGGAGGATTATATATCTTGGATGAGATGAAAGTGCCCACTGTTGATGCTTCCACTCCTAATTTGTTTTCTTTCTGTCTTAATAAAGATTCTTTTAGTTTTTACTTGTGGCATTCGTCATGTTTCGGCCCATTGTTTAAAATTTTTAGCTTCTAAGGGATATTTGGGAAATTTTCATGCTCATGATATTTCCGATTGTAGTGGTTGTAAACTTGCAAAATTTACCGATTTACCTTTTATTCCCAGTACATCTTCTTCTACTGCACCTTTTCAATTAATTCATTCTGATGTGTGGGGGCATGCCCCTATTGTCACTAAAGGAGGGTCCCGATATTATATACATTTCATTGATGATTACACTCGATATTGTTGGATTTATTTTAGGAAGCATCCTTTCGATTTTTAGACATTTACATGGCTTTCAGGGCACTTGTTAGCACTCAGTATGATGCAGTTATTAAATGTTTTAGGGCTGATTTGGGTGGAGAATATACTTTCAATGCATCTGAAAGATTACTCTTATCTGATGGTACAATGCATCAATCCTCTTGTACTGATACTCTAGCTCAAAATGGGATTGATGAAAGAAAACATAGACACATTGTAGAGACATCTCGTTCCTTTTTGCTATCTGCTAGTGTTCCTAGTATTTTTTTGGGGGAGGCTGTTCTTATAGCAGTACATTTGATCAATCGGATTCCGACAATTCTTACTGCTGGAATCTCTCCTTATAAAAGGTTGTTTAGTCGTGCTCCTGATTATTCATTCTTGAGAGTCTTTGGTAGCACATGTTTTGTTATTTGTCCTAAAGCTGAGTGCAATAAGTTGTCTACTCGATCTGTTGCTTGTGTTTTTCTTGGTTATGGTGAGGGAAGAAATGGTTATTGTTGTTTTGATCCCATTTCTTACAAAATTTATGTCTCTCATAATGTTGTATTCATGGAGCATATTTCTTTCTTCTCTATTCCTTCTCCATCTCATACTGTAACCAAGGCTGATCTGATTCATATTGATCCATTTAATGATAATGCCAATGATGTTCTAGACTCTATTGTTTCTTCTCCTAACCCATCTCTTTTGTAGCATTTTCCTATGCATTACTCTTGCAGGTCTAACACACCTACCAATGCTCCCCCTTCTTCAACCACCCAAGAAGCTCCTGAAGTTGTGGATTCGACACCGCATACTGCCAAGTGTATTTGTAAGTCCACTCATTTGCCTAATTTTGACTACTCATGTTACTCTAGTTCCTTTACCTCTTTCCTGTCATCTATTCATTCTTTGTGAGTCTCAGTCATATACAGAGACTGCTCGTGATCCTCTTTGGAAGCAAGTTATGGATGAGAAAATATGTGTATTGCATCGCACTGGTACTTGTGATTTGGTCATGCTTCCACCTGGTAGAAAGGCTATTGTATCTCGTTAGATCTATAAAAATTAAGACCAACTCTGATGGTTTAGTCGAGCATTATAAGGCCTGCTTTGTTGCTAAAGGATTTGCTCAAACACATGGCATAGACTATGAGGAGACCTTTGCTCTTGTTGCAAAGATGACCACTATTCGTGCACTCATTGCAGTGGCTTATTGCAGTGTCTTCTATTCGTCATTGGCATATTTCTCAGTTGGATCTTAAAAATGCCTTCTTGAATGGCGATCTCAAAGAAGAAGTGTATATGGTTCCTCCTCAAGGTGTTGCTGACTCTTCTAGACAGGTTTGCAGACTCAAAAAGGCATCGTATGGTCTCAAACGGACTCCTAGAGCTTGGTTTGAGAAATTCTTTTTGGTGGTCACATCTCTTGTCTTCTCTCGTAGCCATCATGATTCGGCTTTATTTTTACAGTCCACTTCTATAGACTGTATTATCCTTTCGAATGACATGATTATTATAGGTAATGATATTGATGGGATTGCTGCTTTGAAGATTGATTTGGCCCGTCAGTTTGATATGAAGGACTTGAGGCCTCTTCATTATTTCTTGGGCATCGAAGTTGCCTTCTCGCATAACGGTTATTTATTGTCCCAATCCAAATACACTACAGATATTCTTCAGCGAGCTCGTCTCTAGGACACCAGGACAGTTGATACTCCTCATGAGCTAAATGCTTGTTATGCTCCTACTGACGGCACCCCCTTACCTAACCCTACCTTGTATTGGACTATAGTTGGAAGTCTTGTCTACCTCACTATCACTCGTCATGATATTGCACATACGGTTTATATTGTTAGTCAGTTTGTTACCGCTCCTGCCACAGTTCATTGGGCTGCTGTTGGTCGCATTTTGCGGTATCTTCGTGGGACTATTTGCCAGTCTTCTGTTCCCTTCGATGTCTTCCTTGGAACTTTCTGCTTATTCAGATGGTCAGTGATCTAATTGACCACAAATTTACTATATGCCTTTGTGTATTCTTGGACGATTCTCTTATGTAACGACCCGTATTTCCTAAATACGTTTCCGGAATTTAATTCATCGTTTTAAATCGATTAAAGAAATTATATTAAGGATTCCTTAGATTTTTAGAACGATTAGAATTGGGCGTTGGACTCTTTGTCGGTCCATTCTTTTGGTTTACATTCGATTTGGGATGTTCCGGGAAGTCCCGGGAAGAGTTGTGGTCGAGGTTGGGATTTAATTTCAAAATGTAACATTTTTTCCCAGCGTCGACCGGTCGGGCCAAAAGCGTCGACTGGTCGGGCCAAAAGCGTCGAACGGTCGTGGCATTTCAGTAAGAAATACCTTTTTCTTTTAAAGCGTGCCGACCGTTACATGTGTACTCCATCGACCAGTCGTGGCTAAGCAGAGGAGTTTTCGTATAGGTTTCGACCGGTCGAGCCAAAAGCGTCGACCGGTCGCCGTGTGTAAAAATCATGTCCGAAAGTTAAATGAAGGGAAAACTTGTCTTTTCAAGTGAGGGGGCTATATATACCATAGTTTGCACGATTTGGTCATCCCTTCCAACTGTTTTGCCCTACCTATCTCTCTCTACCTCCATGGGAGCTCCTCCCTCTTGTTCCCTCCTTATCTCTTCATTTTGAAGGCATTCCGGGCATCTCATGGACTTCTTGCAAGGAGAAATGTTGATTACCGCGACGAGAGCTTTCCGGCAACCTAGGTTTCATTGTCATCCTCTCAAATTTTTGATAAGTCGATTTATAAAAGTGGGTTTCTTGCGTTGTTTCTTTAGGAAACATTGTTGTACTTATTGTTGTCGTCGTATTGATGTAAATAGGTTCGCGGGTACCGAAAATTGGCGCGACTAGGATTTCCTCCGTCGGAGAACGTCGAGGTAAATATGTTACTATCTCGTGTATTTGTAAGTATGTAGCTCACTAACGATTTCAAAAATCAATAATTTAATAATTTCATCAAAAAGTCCTATGTTTTGAATTAATGATCGTTTTTGGGAAAGTAATGAAATTGATTCGCATTCATACACGATTGAGTATCCTTGGTAGGATTAGAATGCGAGAAAGTGTGAATTGGGTCGAGTGTGCGACTAGACGATCATTCGAGGAAAATTGAGTTGACTCGGGAATATTATGAATTTCGTTAGAATTGAGGAAGTAGGATGCCCTCGTGACCTTGTATCGGTCTTAGTGAGCAATATCGTGGTGCCGAATGGCTTGTCGGCAAGTGTTGTTGTGGGTTCTTGTCTTGGGGATAAACATGGTGATACGGGCACCCATTGTGTTCGATAAAATGTCTATGAGAGATAAAGGCTTTGGAGATGGGTGAATTCATCACATTAGGTTAGGAAACTCGTTCCTAGACCTTAGAGATGTGTTGTGAAATTGTCGGGTGAACTCGTCATCCTTGATTTGGGCACTCGTCCCTCTTTAGCAAATTCGTTGCTATGGTTGGGTGATCTCGTCATCCTCGAGTCTGGAACTCGTCCCTCGTGGCAAACTTGTTGCCCGTGTTGGAGAACTCGTCTCCTTCGACTCAAACTCTAAAATTTACCAAATCTACATTTATTAACCAACCAACAAACAACAACATAAAAAGACTGGGGTGTTTGCTAAGGTGATCAACTCGTGATCATCGGGCCAATTCGTGGTCATATGTGTGAGTAGGTTGAGCCATCTCTACAGAAGATCACGAATTGATGAGAAAGGAGCACAAGACAAGGCTCTAACAGATAAATCAATTGACGAAACAAAACTCAACCAAAGAGAAGGATACTCGCAATATCAACAACGAATTTTCATAGTCAATGGAATCGAACGACAGGGCTACACCCGAGGAAAGGGAACAATGCATATGTATACTTCATAACTCACACAACCTATGGATCATGCCAATGTATGTTTTACATGTTCACACGCATACTAGATAATACAACACACTCAATGCAACCCATCGAGACTAAGAGTCTCCCCAAAGGCCTAAGTTTTCGAAACCGAAAGCTCTGATACCAAGTTGTCATGCCCCAGATTTTCAAGCCATTTTTTAAAAATCATTTTAAAATTGTGAACAACAATGGACCATCACTCCACAATTAAATATCTAAATACCAACTATCCCAATCACACAAACATGAAAATCCAGTCATGAGTTTAAATTGCCACAAACCAAAATCAAACCATAGAGTTAGGGAGAGAGAGATGTACTAGTCAAAATGTTACAAAATTTCCCTACTCTATTACAAGCTCCTCGAGCCTCAGTTTAAAATAAAATCAAAATCAGGGGACTTCTTTTTCAAATCCTTTCCAATGCCTCAAGCATCCATGCCTCCCAAAGAAGGATCACAACCTGTGGAGAAAAATAAGGGCGTATCATGCCAAAGTAGGAAATACTTTTATCTAGCATGTTCAAGATCGACGTGAACGAGTGTGTGAATGTTGGGCATGCAACACATGCATATGTAACAAACATAACAAAGGCAATGATCCATTTCTATCATGTGACTCTATCACACAACCACATACATGATATGCTAAACAAGCAACTAGAACAAGTGCTTATGAACATGCATATGACTTTCCATTCACTTTCCTTTACATAAACATAAAAGTTCACCACATTGTTCCTTGTGTTTCAAACATGAATAACCCTTGAGATCCCATCAGAAGTCCATCCCAAGTTATTCAAACCGTTTAACCATCGTGTTTCGTAATTGTGGATACGTCACGGAGTCCCATCAGAAGTCCACTCTGGGCTATCCTAGTCCAACGTGTCATGTAACATTTGATAGGGTAGGAGTAGTCTAGTAGGCGGCCAAACCCATTAACCATCCTGTCCGTCATTCCCCAAGTAATCGCTGGGAGGGCCAAGTAACCCCCATTGTGCACAATGTCGTGGATGGCGCGACCATCCCGGAAACCCCGTCAGAAGTCCGTTTTCGTATACAAGATCAATCACCCCTATCGTTACGTCACCTAGCCAATACTAGTCAATTGTATCAACCATGTACGTTTAGTGTTTCGTTCGTTGAGTCCGTCATACTATCACTCCTAGCCAACGCTAGTTGATTTCAAACCAATGCCACGTATTCCCATTAAATCAATGCATGACTCAACCGATATAATATGAAACACACATGCCATCTCATGATTTCCACATATGATTTATATGTCCAATACGTCAATTCAACATGAATTATGCCCAAACACATGAATACTCTTTCAATTCTATCATGAGACCACTAATTTAACAAAAGCCCCAATTTGTAAAATCTAGGGTTTTTCTCAAGTTTGGGGGTTTTCACCCAAATTACTCACACATGAAATTGACTTCACCCAAATGCCATTAAACACTAGAGACACCAAAGCCCTCAACAAATTTCATTATTTAACATCAAACCCTAGGTCAATTTGAAGATTATGCATATACATAAAATTGACCAAAGCTAGGAACTCACATAAGGGATTTGGGAAGAATACAACCATGAACATACCAAATAAGAAGCATTTCCTACCTCAAGAAGTTTTTCCCAAAATCCGAAATTGAAGGAGTGATGAAACCTTGGTATGTCACGCGTAGATCATGAGCCATGGATCAACTTTACTTCACGGGTTTTCTTGATTCAAGTTTCTTAAGGCCTTCAAATCCAAGCTCCAAGCTTGGACTTCAATGGAGGTTAGGAGAGAGAGGAGAGAGAGATGAGAGCAAATTAGAGA
>NMUG010011986.1:0-10477 GCA_002855965.1 Monotropa hypopitys
TTTAAAAACTCATTTTTTCAAAAAAAAAAAACAATATTCAAAACTATCGTGCGTAACTTATTCAGTTTTGCTAATCACTTAATTTGAAAAAGTAGGTACTATCTTACTTTTTTCCTTTTTTTGCTAATCACTTAATGTGTTCAGTGAAATTATTTTTGGTTATCAAAACAAACTTATTTCATTTTCACTAAACTTATTCAGTTTTAAGTGCTGAATGTAGTACCAAACAAGCTCATAGTGGATAGACGTGTGGTTCAGAGTTGATCACATTCAAGAGTAAAGTATGTGTATTGTCAAACTAGTATGAAAAAACATTATGTATGATGATGGTGATTTCTGGCTCTTCCTCGGCTGCTCCTTGACTCCTACAATAACACTTCTTGACACTGGTGTGGTGTCTGCCAATGATCCTCCGATGCCTAAGTCAGTTGTCTTTTTTGATCAAAGAGAAAGAGAAAATCAGAAAGAGTTTGAGTGCAGAAAGTATTTCATACCCGTTATCATCGTCCTCCCTGGCATTATATACCCTCTCACCTATTTTAGGAAAGCTTCTGCGAATATCTTTAACGTTTTTTTATCCACTCCGCACGCTCCCGAGATTGTAGGCTGAAATCTTGTATTTCCGTTTTGGCTTAGCAGAGCTCTTATTTTAAATAGTAACTAGGCGGAAAAGATTGGCTATAATAATCTGAGCTGAGGTACCTTTGATTGTGCTGACGTAGTTATGGCCTCAAAACTGACCTAATGTAATGATCTCAGGGCTGACCTGAGATCCACCCTACAGTGCCAAGGTGTGACCTCAAAACCGACTTGAGTACGGTTGCTGAGCTAATAGCTCAGCACCCCTTATCAGCTACTCCCCTGATTTTACCGGTCATAAGTGGAGGGCTATTTTGGTAAAAACACATTCAAAACCACGCCGCCACCCTTTGGGTATTCGTACTCATTTAATGCGTGATGTGAAATGTCTCACGCTTGCCACCTGGCCAAATTAGACCCGTTTATATAGGAATGAAGGGACAGTGGAGATCAGATGCCTCTTCATTTTTCTGGGGAAGCCATCTGCTCTTTTTCCTCACCATCTCTTTTAAAAACGCCCTTCTGCGTTTTCCTTCAAGGCTTGTCGAGCACCTCTTTGCCATCTAGGTACGTCCTCTCTCCTTCTTCTGTTCCCTTTGATTCCATTATACTAGGAATATGTCTGACCTAGAACACACAGTAACCGTAAGTGATAATACGGAGGAGGATGTGTCCCTCATGGGTCGTGGGACTAGGGTTTTGGCCATAACAGGTACTCCCCTAGAAGGTGAACCGATTGGAACTTCTAGAAAATTGCCTGGACCATTGTATTCTAGACCGAAATTCCATTATTCCGCCCTCTCCCATTCTTCCATCATGGATTCTGATGCCCTGGATGTCATACGTCGACGGTTTCAAATTCCCGAGTCTGTTCATCTTAGGATTCCTGGCTCGGATGAGAGAGCTTGCGACAGTTATCCTGATGAAATTTGTATTTATCATGATGCCTTGGAAGCTGGCTTACGCCTTCCTTTCCCAAAAATTGTAAGGAAAGTTCTCTCTAAATTTGGCATTGCCTCTGGGCAACTGGCCCCTAACGGATATAGGCTTCTTATCAGCTGCGCCATTTTGTGGTTAGCTGCGTCAGATGGCCAAAAGTCTCTCAGTGTGTCCTCCTTTTGCAACCTATTTTCCATTAAAGAGGTCCCCTATACCGAGGCATGGTGGTACTTTAGCAAGAGACCGCACTCTCCTCTGGTGGTTGGCAAGCTACCCTCAGCAGTCAAGTGATGAAAAGATGAATTTTTATTTATTAGTGGCTCTGGGTGGGAGTTTCAGAGATGGGAAGATGAGCTCGCCCTCACATTCAAAGGAAATGGGGAATTCCCTCGTCACTATGTGAGCATTGAATAATTTGCTTTAGCTGATTGCGTACTTTCCCTTTGTCGGTCTGTTTTCTAACACTTATTTTTCCCCATGCGTTTTAGCAAGGGAAAAGATGTCTGTTTCCTTATAGCAGAAGGAGTATATTGCGTGTATCGAAAAGCATAGTGTTAACGACCCTGATCAGCTCATCTCCTCAAAAAGTCTTTCTATTCACCTCCTTGGGCCCGAAGTTGGAAGTGAGGCCTTGTTCTTAGAAAGAAGTATTTTGCCCGTACCCCCGAGATCTCAATGCGAGCTAATCTCTTACTTTGTTGTTGGTACTACAAAAACATCAGATCAGAAAATGGCTTCCAAACTGAGCAAAAAGGCCTTAGCCAAGCTGAAGGCGGATAGGGGGAATTTGGTCCCTAGCCAGGCAGCTGTTAAGAGGAAGAAGACCACTGAGGGTGTCTCTCAAGTTGTCTCCTCGGCCCTTCCTCTGAGCATCGTCGCTACAATGGCTCCATCCACAGAGGCGACCAAGTTAAAAAGGTCGATAGATGAGCTGGAACAGCCCTCAGAGGCTCATTTGAGAAAATGAAGATTGATCCCCTCTAAGAAGGGTGGCAAGGATAAGGTAGTGCAAGTTCAAGCAAAGGACGACGGGCCCATGGTTCTGTTTGATGACGACCATGCCCTGACAAAGGCTAAGTGCATCGCGTCTCGGGCTGATATAAAGTACTTGGCTGATCAACAACCTGCGACCATTTGCCAAGAATTTTTGGTAGAGCTAAGCAGGGTGAGTTACTCGTACTTTTCTTCCTTTGAGATTCCTAATGTTTCTTACGAAATGCTTCTCCTTCCTTTGCACCAGGTCTTCACGAAGGGCGTTTTCATAGCCCAAGAGGTGACCAAATCCTCGCAACAGCAGGAGAGGTTGATCAAGAAAAATCAAGATCTCTAACACCAAATTAGGCAAGCTCAGTCCGAGAGGAATGCTACCACCCTGGATCTAAAGAGGAAAGAGATGGAACTCCATAGGCTGGTGGAGGAGAAACTTGCTGTTGAAGAGAAGTTGAAAACAGAGGAGGAGAAGTTGAAAGCAGAAGTAGCCCATTGTGCTCGTTTGTCGGAGGATTTGGAAAAGGTTGCTGCTGAGAGAGTCCAGGTGGAAGAGACTGCTTCTGCTAGTTTGGCCAAGGCTAAAGAATACCTTGATCAACTTCGAGAGATTCGAAATAAGGAGCAAAAGGAGCATGTGGAAGAGGTGACATCGAGCTACTTTGACAGTTTTGAGGAGATGCGACGTCAATGTATTGGCAAATTCCCAGATTTGGACTTCAACACTCAACAGTTTGAGATAATCATGGAGGATTCTACAATTGTGGGTGAGGAAGGTGATGATTTGGGTGTTGAAGTTACTTTTCAGAATCCCGGTGCTTCTCCAGCAAATCCCTCAGCTCCTAATGGAATTGACAAGATAGTGCAAGATGCTATCGCCTTTGCAGCTGCGGAGATAATGGACGAGGTGGCCGACAAAGTTGTTGGGGAAGAGTAGAAAAAACGTTTTATAAATTTTGATTTCCTCCACCCCTTCTGATCTTATGAACTACTTAACCGGCTGAGCTCGGCGTTTCATTTATTTTTGTTATGTATTGGGTTGATGTAAACTATAACATCTCGGTTTTAATATCATTCGGTTTTGCATTTTGTTATGCTTTATCGTGATATTCTCAGCTCATTCGAGCCTTGGCACTTATTGCCATAGCGAATTGAGATCCTGACTTAGCATGAAACTTGAGATGCACCATGGTGATGAGCTCAGCGGGACCATAGCACAATATTGCCTTAGCAATTTGAATCATGCCTTAGCATGAGGCGGAGGTGCACCGTGGTGCTAAGCTGTCATGTTCCTTAGTACAATATTGCCTTAGCAATTTGATTCATGCCTTAGCATGAGGCTGAGCTGCACTGTGGTGCTAAGCTAGCCTGGCCTTAGCACAATATTGCCTTAGCAATTAGATTCATGCCTTAGCATGAGGCTGAGCTGCACCGTGGTGCTAAGCTGGCATATGCCTTAGCACAATATTGACTTAGCAATTAGATTCATGCCTTAGCATGAGGCTGAGCTGCACCGTGGTGCTGAACTGACCTCTGTCGCAGCACTATTTGCCTTAGCGATTGTGGTCATGCCTTAGCATGAAGCTTTAAGTTGCACTGTAGTGCTTAGCTTGTTGCTGACCTTACACCTTAGTGCTTAGCTTATTGCTGAGCTTACACCTTAGTGTTTAGCTTGTGGATGAGCTTGTCTATGTCGTGGCATTTAATTACAGATTCATGGGTACGTAATAGCATAAAAACGAATGGAATCTTACCTTCATACTTAATCATGTCATAGATACAACTTAAAAGAGAGTTGAAATTACCAAAAGTAGTACAATTGTAAATTAACGTCAAGATCCAGCTCACATTTATAATGAAATATCATGAGAAAGACAGCTTTAAATAAAATGCCATGGGATTTGACAAATCTTCAAATGTTACCTGTAGTTTTTCTTCAAATGTTCTGTGTTCCAAGGATTTGACAATTCTTTACCCTTTAGGGTTCCCAACCGATATACCAGCGCTTTGGAATGTCGGAGAATTTGATAAGGTCCTTCCCAGTTGGGCTGGAGTTGTTTCACCTTCCTTCCTGTGGGGTCCACTTTCCTCAAGACCAGGTTACCAGGCTGAAATGATCTGGGTTGCACCTTGGAGTTGTGGTATTTCACCATTCTCTGCTGATAAATCGTGACCCTCGCTTCTGCTCTGCTCCTTTTCTCCTTTACTAGATCTAGCTCAGCCCTGAGCTCTTCCCCGTTTTTGACTTCGTCCAGCGACGCAGTTCTGTAATTGAGCAGCTCCACTTCAATGGGGACCACAGCCTCTGCTCCAAAGACCAGATAGTACGGTGTTTTGCTTGTGGCTGACCTGGGCAATGTTCGAAAAGCCCATAGCATATGGTGCAGCTCATTCGGCCAGTCTCCCTTCCCGGATTTCAGTCTTATTTTAATTCCCTTCTTTATCTCGCGATTGGTAACTTCAGCCTGTCCATTAGCCCTGGGGTAGGCCTTAGATGTAAAGTGCAGATGTATTGCTTTTGTGGCACAAAAATCCTTGAATTCTGAGCTGTCGAATTACTTCCCAAGATCTACCACCAACACCCTAGGCAACCCAAACCTACAAATAATGTTTTGCCAGAGAAAGGAAATAGTGGCCTGGGAGGTAATGAGGGATAAAGCCTTAGCTTCTACCCACTTTGTGAAATAGTAAATGGCCACCACTGCATACTGCCTCTGCCCTACTCCTCTTGGAAAGGGCCCAATAAAATCCATTCCCCACTGCGCGAAGGGCCAAGGACCTCTCATGGGACTCATCTGTGTGGGAGGTGCGTGGGGAATGTTAGCAAACCTTTGGCAAGAGTCACAATTTCTAACCAGCAATGCACAATCGTCATGTATGGTGGGCCCGTAGTAGCCCATCCTGATTATTTTATGAGCTAAAGCTCTGCCCCCGTGGTGAGCTCCACAAATTCCCCCATGAACCTCTTCCATGCCTCTATCCGCTTCACCTTTCATCAAGCACCTAAGATATGGTAAGGAGAAGCCCCTTTTATACAAGATATCTCCCATTAGAGTATACCTTGCCGTTTGGATCTTTAGTTTCCTGGCTTCCAGCCTATCCTCCGGCAACTCCCCTATTTGAATGTACTTAATGATGGGCCCTGTCCATGAACTAGAATAGTCAATCATCATAACTAGGGACCCGGTCCTCTCTATGCTGGGGGCTTTCAAAGTCTGAATCATTACTCCATCGGAAGATAGCCCATCTGCTGAGGTAGCCATTTTGGATAGCAAGTCAGCGTCTTAATTTTCCTCTCTGGGTATTTGAGAAATGGAGAACTTATAAAATTTTTGCACTAAGTGTTTGACCACTTACAGGTATTTCTCCATAGTTTCTTATTTCGCCTCAAATTTCCCTTTAACCTGACCCACTACAAGCTGAGAGTCACTCATCACTGCCAAACACTTCAGGCCAATCACTTGGGCAATTTGGAGTCCAACCACCAGAGCTTCATATTCTGCTTGATTATTCGTGGCATCGAACTCAAATTTCAACGCATACTTCAATTTTTCCCCTCGGGTGAGGTCAACATCAACCCTGCTCCACTCATTCTCTAGGTAATAGATCCATCCACGTATCGGAGCCACGTCTCTTCATCCCCTCTAGACATCTCCTCATATGGAGCTGCATATTCAACCAAAAAATCTATTAAAGCCTGAGCCTTCATTGAGATCCTGGGCTTATAATCTATGTCGAACTCTCCCAGTTCTAAAGACCACTGGATAAGACGCCCTACGTATCTGGATTATGGAGAGCCCTCTTGAGAGGTAAGTCAGTTAGAATGCTGATGGGATGTGTTTGAAAATAGGGCCTCAATCTCCTGGCCACCGTGACTACCGCAAATGCCACCTTCTCAATCTTCAGGTAACTGGTTTCTGACCCCCTCAAATCTCTACTTGTATAATATACTGGGTGTTGTATGCCCTCTTCCAGGCGTACCAGTACTGAGCTGACAGCATAAGGAGATACTGCAATGTACAAGTACAGTTCTTCCCTATTCACTAATGAGCAGAGCAGCGGAGGGTGCTGCAAATAGTGCTTTAACTGATTAAAAGCACATTCACTTTCTTCCGTCCACACAAAACTCTTTTTTAACACTTTAAAGAAGGGCTGGCATTTATCTGTTGCCCTAGAGACAAATCTGCTGAGGGCGGCCACACACCCGTGAGCCTCTGGACTTCCTTGACTATTCTGGGAGACCTCATTTCAATAATCGCTCTGATCTTCTCCGGATTGGCTTCGATCCCACGCTGAGAAACCATGAATCCCAGAAATTTGCCCGACGCCACTCCAAATGCGCATTTTTGCAGATTCAACTTCGTCTTGTACTTTCTTAGGATATCAAAGGCATGGGCCAGATCTTCTACATGACTAGCTCGCTGGGGGCTTTTGACCAGCATATCGTCAACGTAGACCTCCATGCTCTTTGATATGAGGTTTTTAAACATTCTGTTGACTAACCTCTGGTAAGTAGCCCCTGTGTTCTTCAATCCGAAGGGCATAACAGTATAACAATATAGCCCCCTGTCAGTAACAAATGTTGTCTTCTCCTGGTCATCCTCCTCCATTTTGATCTGGTTATACCCTGAATAAGCATCCATGAAGCTCAGAAGCTTCTGCCCGGATGTGGCATCCACCAGCTGATCTATACGGGGAAGTGGAAAGCTATCCTTTGGGTATGACTTATTGAGATCTTTAAAATCGACATACATTCGCCATTGCCGATGACTTTTTGACCATCACTACATTAGTAATCCAGGTAGGATACTGTACCTCTCGTGTGGATTTGGCCTTCAGCAATTTATCAACCTCCTCTACCACAGCTCTGCTTCTGTTAGATGCGAAGGTCCTCTTCTTCTGTTTGACTAGTCTATGGTCTGGATTCACATTCAACCGGTGCACCATGATCCGTGGATCTATTCCAGGCATGTCCTCATGCGTCCAAGCGAAAATATCCTTACTCCTTGCCAAGAAGTTGATTAAAGTGTTCCTTTCGCTGCCTTTTAAATCTGCCCCAATTTGAATCTTCTTGTCTGGCTCATCAGGCTAGACCTGCAATGAAATGAGCTCTCCACAGGCTCTCCCCTTAGCAACTTTTGCTCACCCCTAACATCCAGCTCGTCCACCACCATCGTCTCGCTGTGGCGTTTGACAGAATAATTGTAATACTCCCGAGCTGTTTTCTGGTCCCCTTTCATTTCTCCCACTCCCTCAGGTGTAGGGAACTTCACCTTGAGATGGTGTGTAGAAATCATTGCCTTGATCTTGTTCAAAAGTACTCTTCCAATGATAGAGTTATACGCGGATGGTGAATCCACCACCAAGAAATCCACCATGGCCGTCACCTGACTTCCTTCCTCCCCCATGGTCACTGGAAGAGCTATCTGCCCTTTAGGACAAACTGCCTCCCCAGTGAACCCCACCAGGGGTGATGCCATAGGCCTCAGCCTCTCTCTTCCCAACCTCAGCTGATCGAAAGCATGAAGGAACAGAATATCTGCCGAGCTCTCACTATCTATGAGTATTCTCCTTGTTTTGAAATTAGCAATAATTATGTGTACCACGAGTGGATCATCGTGTGGGTACACTGTCCCTCTCTCATCTTCCTCAGAAAAGATGATTGGCACTTCTGCCTTCTTGGGACACTTGCTCTGCCTTTCCACCGTGCATACCTCCATTGGGTCATCTGACCTCAATCTTCTCAGATGTGCCTTCCAAGCTGAGCTAGATGAGCCACCTCCTGCTGACCCTCCATGGATAACTCTGATTTCACCTATAGGATCATTATTTTCTGGGCCCCTGGCCCTTTCTTCCCTGCACTAACATCCTCTCTGAGGTCTCTGATCCCTCTTATCCACAAATCTCTGCAAATGACCTCTATAAATGAGGTCCTCGATCTGACCCTTGAGGTCAATGCAATCATTGGTATAGTGACCATGATCGCGGTGGAAACGGCAATACTTATCTCTGGGGCACTTGTCAGGATTACTTTTAAGCTTGCCTGGCCATTTCAGGTCCGGATCATCTCTCAAATCACCTACAATATGCTCCACTGACGCTAACAATGGAGTATACTGCTTATGCTTTTCTGGAGGTCCTCCAAATCTGCGAGGTGAGCCTCTTGGCTCTGGCCTCTTTCCGCGGTAATCTTGCATCATTCCCCGTGGGGGATCTTTTCTCTTGCGATCAACTTGAACTGGCACTCACGCAGCAGGGGCTTGCCCTTGGTTCCCTTCATCTCGTCCTCTACGCGTATTGAGCACGTCCTCTGCGTTCATGTACTTCTGAGCCCTGAGTATAAGCTCAGCCATATCTTGCGGTGGGTCTTGCGTCAAGCTAAACAGCAGCACTCCTAACCACAGACCTGAGATGTATGCTGCCATGGCCATTTTATCATGGGAACTTTTAATTTGCATAGCGTCCTGAGTGAAGCGAGTCATGTACTCTCTCACAGACTCCCCCTTCTTCTGCCTAACAGTCAAAAGGTAAGTGTCTGGCTTTCTGTACCTTTGGCCTACTATAAAATGATTGACAAACTTCTGACTCAACTCCTTGAAACTGCAAATGCACCCGGGCTTCAGTTTGTTAAACCACATCCTGGCACTTCCCTTGAGCGTGACTGGGAAAGCTCTGCACATGACTTCATCCGGCACGACTTGTTAAGTCATCAAGTTTGTATAGGTTTCCAAGTGATCCAGTGGGTCCGTAGTACCACTGAACAACTCGATTACCGGCATCTTGAACTTGGACAGCAACGGCAGATCCAACACCCGTTGCGAAAATGGTGAGTCAGTGGTCTGCACCAATTCCTCCACCGTAACTGAAGTTTTGTCCTGAACACGCCTCTGGATCCTGTCAATTTACGCCTGCATATCTGCCAAAAGATCTTACTCCAGTCTCTCTAAGGGTGGCTTAGCCCCTCTTACTATTCTACTCGACTGTGGATCTTGATGTTGGGACTGGTCATCTGCTCTCCGACCCTCATTCTCGTCCACCCTTTCATTATTTCCCTCCAACTCCTGTGGGAGCACTCCGTTGATGTCCAAGGGTGGATTCGGGTTTGCTCTATTTTGTTGACCCTTCAAAGTTTGATTTTCCTGGCGCACTTCTTCCAAACTTTTGGTTAACACTTCCACTTGACGCTGCATGGCCAAGAACATCTCAGGAGTGATGGTTGGGGGGTCTCTATGGTTGCTTCCTGTCATCGAACGAGTGTTGACCATCCAGAAATTTATCACCAATAAAAGACTAGTCACTTCCCACAGACGGCGCCAACTGATGATGAAGATTTCTGGCTCTTCCTCGGCTGCTCCTTGACTCCTACAATAACACTTCTTGACACTGGTGTGGTGCCTGCCAATGATCCTCCGATGCTTAAGTCAGATGTCTTTTTTGATCAAAGAGAAAGAGAGAATCAGAAAGAGTTTGAGTGCAGAAAGAATTTCATACCTGTTACCATCGTCCTCCCTGGCGTTATATACCTCTCCCCTATTTTAGGAAAGCTTCCGCGAATATCTACAACATTTTTTATCCACACCGTATGCTCCCGAGATTGTAAGCTGAAATTCCGTATTTCCGTTTTGGCTTAACAGAGCTCTTATTTTAAATAGTAACTAGACGGAAAAGATTGACTATAATAATCTGAGCTGAGGTGCCTTTGATTGTGCTGACGTAGTTATGGCCTCAAAACTGACATAATGTAATGACATCAGGACTGACCTGAGGTCCACCCTGCAGTTCCAAGGTGTGACCCCAAAACCGACTTGAATACGGTTGCTGAGGTTGTTTGTGTTTGTTGGCTATACAAAAATTTAAAGGAAAAGTTTTAAAAGAAATTTTTAAAAAAAATAAAAAGAAGTTAAAAGTTTTTAAAATACCTATTCACATCCTCTATGTCGATCTATCAACATTCTTACTTACTGAGTATATC
>NMUG010011987.1:0-10476 GCA_002855965.1 Monotropa hypopitys
AATAATAAATATATTTGATCATTTTAAGTCTATTTTAATTTAATAAATTTATATGATGTATCAATTACTATATTTTTATATTAAATAAAAATAAACGAATCTATAATAAAATTTAATAATATCTATGATATAAAATATATTATACTACAATTATATATTATCTAATTAGGCCTCACCATTTAGCCCGCGGATCCAAAGCCCGGGACGGGCCCGCCCGGCCCGATGCACCAAAGCCTGGCGCGAGCCCGTGTAGTGGGCGGGCCTGGGCATGCCCGAATGAAATGTGGGCGGGCTTGGGCTTCACTTGAAAGTCCGAGCCCGGCCCGAGAGCCCGAGCCCGAGAGCTCAACCCGAGCCCGACCCGAGAGCCTGGCCCGAGAACCCTGTCCGTGAGCCCATATGTATGTTTTTCTAAATATTTTAAAATAAATTTTCAAATAGAGTATATTTAATATTTTTAAAAAAAATGTATTTTATAAAATAATCTTTCTAAATATTATTACAAACTGTAACAATAAACTCATCTTTTTAATTTTAACACTATTTTTACAAACTGTAAACTAGTCATTTAGGTGTGATCCTTTTTGTTTGTTTGCAAAAGTTATTAGTTTTTGCAATGGGCAATGAGCTCCATCGCAAAAAGTATTATTTTTTGCAACGGATAACGAAGCCCGACGCAAAAGATCATACTGTTTGCGACGGGTAATAATCCCCGAAACGTCATCGTTACACTTCATTTTTATTCATAATCGTCATTCATTTAAAACCGACAATCATCATTGCTTCATTAATGTGGTGGGATCCAAACGCTGCGATTCACGCGAATCAAGACGAAATCCTCGATTAACTCCAAAACTTCATCAATTAGCCCGCCAACACATATCTCAATCCTCAAACATTCCTTTTTCATTCCTGTGGCCTTAAATACCGATTTAAATCCCTAGAATCCTTTTCTCCAAGACCGCTTGCCCTAGACAATAGTAAGTCCTTCTTCACATCATCTTTTCTTCTTTCGTCATTCACTCTTTACTTCTCTCTAACTATGGGTATCTTCTGAGCGAAAGTAAATGATCCCACGAAGATAGCGATTTTTCGTGAACATTTTGGTATTCCAGAAGATATTTTGGTAGAACTTGCCCCCATAATTACAAGGCTGAAGAAGTTGACAATAATACCCTGATCATCCCCGTAATCGATATTTTTGAGACGGGGATCCGCTTTCCCCTGGAACCTCTCTTCCGCCATTTTTGCAGTTATACTGGCCTCCTCCCTACTCAGATGTCCACCAACATGGTGCACATCATTATGGGAGTTGCAGCCCTAAATCGAATAACTGGGTCAAAAATGATCATCCACGAAATTCTTTACCACTATACAGTAAAGAGTACTAAACAAGGAGTTTGGTACTTCAAATGTAGGAATGAGAGGGGAAACTGGTCTTAAATATCCCTGACAATGAAAAAGGGAATGATATTATAATTCATTTACCGACTTCGTCTGGTTTATTGCCCTTGCAGGTGCTTCTACCATAAACAAGAAATCGTTGAAGAACTCCAAATACAAGGCCCACCATGTCAAATGGGCTTTGAAACACACTGACTCAAACGGTTCTTCCCTTGACAGGTCCATTTCCAATCTTCTAGGTTACGTCCCACATTACCGTGGTTACCGCGGTGAGAGACAACCAGCTTTAGCAATAAACCCTAATCCTGAGGCCCATAGGCCACCTCAACCTACTGGAACCCTAGTCAGAAAAACAGGAGCACAAGAAGACAAAGACAAATCTGTCCTTGTTGAAATCGGTACCTCTAACCAAGCTGCTCTTCTACCGAGACTACAACTCAACCCAGAAGAACAAGAAACCATGTCTCCATTAAACTTCAGCGGAGCCTGGGAAAGAATGGCTGACAACAGGATTCTCTCCCCACCAGGCCGCCGGGTAATACCTCCTACTACTACAGACGCACTGCCAATAGCCGCGCTGGCAGCTGCTGTTGCTACCGGGACCAGCCTTCCTTGTCACGCCCCATCCCTGATAACTTATAAAGACAGTTATTAAGGGATGACACGTGGCCAAGCATCTACTAACACAAAACACTATACGACAAACTGAAATAAAATAAAAACCATAACTGATCTGGTTATAAATCCCATATGATACAACGACTCAAAGAAATAAAATACAACTCTGGCTCATGACCGACACAGCACAACACAACTGCTGCTATAACAACTCTGAACAACAACAACAATAAGGCTCAAGGCCAAACAACACTACTAAAACTCGATAAGCAAAACAGACTCAAAGATGAGAGCTAAACAATCTCTCAAAAGAAAAGAGTAAAAAGACTCAACTCCACTACAACACCAACATGACTCAACAGCTGGACTGGACTGGGACTCTAGCTCCAAGCACCTAAAAATAAAGACACAAGCGTGTATCAGCGACGACGGCTGGTGAATACTATAATGAATAGCATAAAGAAAAGAAGTCAAAATAACTAAGGATCACCATCTCTTTCAAAACCCACACACACACCCTTTTCCAAAAATCATTTTCTTTTTATGAAATCACATTTATCCAACTCACACAACACCTACACATCTTATATATATAAGTAAAACACCATTTTACTCTTTTACTCAACACCAAAATCACCGTTTTAACTCTTATACTCAACACCAAAACACTCATTTATATTTCTTTGATAATCACCATTATTTTTACCAACTTGTGGAATCACCAACACCAGCAAAAGATCTTATATAGATCAACACCACACCAACACCACACCACACCACGCCTTATATATATATACTCGTACAATAATAGCCAAGAGTCATTAACGTCCGGTGACTAACCGTTAAAGTCAGATCTGATACCCTGGGTACATACTAGGATAAATAACTAGAAATGATCCAGAGGCTACTACACCAGCCCCAGTGGTAAGGACTTGTACCCCACCGGGTACAAAATATATATATATAATATCACAATTACCATTGCACCACCTGTGCATTGCACCACCTGTGCATACTGATCCATAGACCCACCTGATCTATGGCAAGGCTATTGAAGCACTCTAAAATATCATTTATATGATTTTAACACCTTTCGAAAATGCACCCATTTTACTCACACCAAAACAACACCATTTTCTTATTTCGAAAATAATACCACTTTATACTCAACACGAATTTTTATTAGAAATCACCATTTCACCATTTATAACTCAACACCACACTTTGTAATAGAAATCACAATTTCACCACACCTTAACTCAACACCTTATAGAAATCATCATTTTACTTAAACGCACACCAAACTCTATATTTTACACCATATTTTCCAAAACTCATTACTTTAACACACACCAAATCACCCTTCTTGTATTTTCTTCAAAACCATAGTTTACCCATTTTTAAATACGTTTGTGATCTAAAGGATTTTTTCCTTCTTTTGAAAATATTTTCCAAAAACTCGACTAAACACATATATGTACTATGAAATATAGGACATTCTAAACCTTATACGATTCATAAGAGTGCTCACAAATATGACAAAATACTAAATGATTTGCTTCCCTTTCCCTTGCATCGAACACGAACACGAAGGCCCTCCAACACCTATAATATACCAAATGCTAATATTCCTCCTACAACTGCAAGCCAAACCCTTCCAAAACCAAAAATTGGCAGGCCTAAGTCAACTCAACTTACCTCTCTAATTCCTGCAACTATTGAACCTACTCCCGCACTCCCAATAGTAGTAGTGATTGTTAGTGATGATGAGACTCTTGTCCCTTCTAAAGCTGAAGCAGATCTCGATCTTCCCCCAGCCAAGAAGGCTAGGACCGACCGGTCTCGCTGCCCAAGGACCGATTTTGAGCCAACCATGTGGGTCCCTGTGCTGAAGAAAGGAGGGGAGGCATTTATTCAGATTTCCGATACAATTGAGGAACTCCCTACTACTATGGGGCTTGCCAATGCAATTCTGCTTACCAAGGATATGGAAATGGAGGAAAACGGGCTTCCATCCACCTATACGCTTCAGCTTGCTCTAGTTCCTTCAAGGTAACTTTCCAGAAGGAGACTTTCTTTTAGGCAGTCCAATGCATCACTGTTCTGAACAAGAGACTTTCTGATATGAAAATTCAACTCGATCGCGAACAGTACATGAACAGCAATCAACTTGTCCAAATTAGTAGAAAGGACGAGAAGATTACTATACTGACTGAGAAATCAGGCCAACTGCTTGGTGATGTACTGACCCTCAAAGCGAAGGTGGCCCAAGTGCAGTTAGAGGCCGACAGTCAGTACAAAACTCAGCAGGACCTCCTCGAAAAAACGAGAGAAGAAGCCAGGGATGATCTGAAGAGAAAATGAATGTTATAAAGAGGAGATGGAGGCGGTGAATGCCAAATTTCGAAAGCGCTCAATCGAAGTCGAGCAGATGTGCAATGAAATGTTCGAGCTTAAGGAAAGGCATCTCCAAGAAGTTAAGAAGGCAAAAGATGATGGGTATGCGGCTGGACATGCAGGTGGGTCCAATGAGACATGTGAAGAATACATGAAAGAATTTACTGAATCACTCCCTGGTCTGGAGGATTCGATATTCGGCAGGTATTGGGGGTTAGCCTTGGACTTTATGGTAGTACCAGTGGAGTCTTCACTTCGTGCGCTAACTCCCCTGCCTTACGTATTTTTGGCACTTGAATCAAACCCCTCAGTCACTCAAGAAGCTAATCCTGTGACTAACCAATCTGCCGCGCTACCAATATCGTCCAGCATTACTGCTGAGACCCAAATTGTTGCGTCGTTATCTTCATCTGATGTTGCGGTTTCTCTGGTCACGGATCTCACCATCCTACCATTCATCACTGACGCCGCCCCAATTCTTCAAACTGATTTGGCACTAAGCATCCTAACCTAGCACATTCCTGCTAATTTGCCTACATCTGATCCACCTTTGGTTGTTACCACAGAGCCATCTACCGAGATTTCGCATACTGAGGTGCTGGGCACCAATGAGACTGTTTGAGACTTTAATCCATGAGTTTTGTAATATTTATTCTCTGAACTAATGATGTTGGCAACTGGTTTGCTGACATCTTTGCTTTCACTTTGCTGGGTGTGGTAACTGATGTTTTTGAACTTGTCTTAACTTGTTGGCTTTATGTATCCCTCTTTAATCTGCTATAGTATGCTTGAACTTTTACTTCTAATTTATACTTACTGCCAAATCCCATGTGCCGCAATGTTAGATGTACTTTTGGCAGTGCGGGCTTTTGGGTAATCCCATGTGCCGTAGTTCCTCACGTATATTGACAGTGCGAGCTTTTGGATAACTCTTCTTGTTTAGGCCTTAGGAAAAAATCAATTGCTTCATTAGCCAAGGAATCTTAAAATTCCCTAAGTTTCTCACTCATCGCAACCCTGGGTTGCTTTGGGACTTACTATTCCCCAAAGCAATGTAGGATTGAGGATCAGACCTGACCCTTTCAAGGTTTCCCACCTGTTTTAAGCCTTGGCTCTCTTGAGACGACTGTCCCTTTTCAAAGCTTTTGGTTTAGGATCCATGAGGAACCTGATGGATTTTCATCTCAATTTTGAGACCAAGCCCTTGGGATTTCCCATCCCCTAAAGGATCTTAGCGCGGAAAGATGGTTCTAGGCATTCTCAACCCATTTCCCGCATTCCCTGCTCTGAACCATCCACCATTTTTAAACCTTGGCCCTATTGTGATTTTCATCACTTTTAAGGCTTTTGGTTTAGGATCAATTAAAAACCTTAATCTTTGAGTTTAGGATCCTTGGGATGTTACATCAAGGCCCTTAACTTGGGAGCAATAGTCCTAGGTCTTCTCAACTCATTCCAAGCATTCCTGTTTGGGACCATTGCCCCCAATGAAGAAGTGAAGATTGGACAAGACTTTACTTTCTCATTTATTGCCCGGACTTGAATCAACACATTACTGGATGAAAACAACATTCCAATCTGATCGAAACTTCATGCATTAAAATCTTCTCTGGACATCAAAATACATCATCAACATTTACTGATAAAACTTCTTCAAATTTGAAACATTCTACGTGCGGGGAATTTACACTCCGTCAAGATCTTGCAGTTTATAAGCTCCCTGCCCTGCTATGCCAATGACTTTATATGGCCCTTCCCAATTTGGCCCCAACTTCCTGTCAGCTGGATCCTTTGTGTTGCCCAGCACCTTCCTTAAAACCAGATCCCCAACTTTGAATTCTCTTGGCATGACTCGGCGGTTGTGAAACTTAGCCAACTGGTTCTGATAGGAGGCTAATTTGATGAAAGCCCTTTCTCATTTTTCCTCTGCTAAATCAAGCTGCATGGCGAGAGCCTGATCATTGCCCCCCTGTTCTACTAGCTGAGTTTTGATTGTTGGGATCCCAATCTCTAAAGGAACTACTACCTCTGAACCGTAAGCAAGTGAGTAAGGAGTTTCTCCAGTAGCTCGTCTTGGCGTAGTACGGTAAGCCCATAGGACTAGTGGCAGTTCGTCTATCCATCCTCCTTTAGCTTTCTCCAACCTTTTCTTTATCCCATCCAGCACAGTCTTGTTCGAGGCCTCGGCTTGACCATTGCTCTGTGGGTAACTCACTGAAGTATAAAAATTCTTTATCTTGTAGGTTGAATAGAACTTTTTAAACTTGTCCTGGAACTGTGTGCCATTGTCTGATACAATGGCATACGGGATTCCAAAACGAGTTATAATGTTCTTCCAAACAAACTGTTCAGTGTTGTGCTCGGTAATCTTTGCTAATGGTTCTGCTTCAATACATTTCGTAAAATAGTCTGTGCCCACTAGCAAGTACTTCTTGGCTCCCCGTGCTGTTGGTAGAGGTCCCACAATATCCATACCCCAATGAGCGAAGGGCCATGGACTTGTGAGTGGCGCCAAATCCATCGAAGGTGTATGGATTATGGGGGGGAAACTTCTGACACTTCTCACAATTATGAACATATACCTTGGCATCCTCCTGCATGTAGGGCCACCAATAGCCCTGTGAAATAGCTTTATGGGCTATTGACCTGCCCCCCGCGTGGCTGCAGCACACCCCTTCGTGGATCTCAAATAGAAATTGCTGAATAAGTGAGGGATGTACACACCGGAGGTAAGGCCCAGTGAAGGATTTTCTATATAAGACATCTTTTGTAGACAACCAAAACCTGGCCGCCTTGATTTTCACCTCATGTACTTCTTCTTGGTCTTGAACTTGAATACTGGGCTGATGGATAGTGTCCACACAGACTGTACGACGAAGCTCTAAGGACACTGAAGAGGCGAGACATGCCAATACATCCGCATGGCTATTCTGCTTTGAAGTAATCTGGGTTATTTGAACTTGTTCAAAATCTTTGAGTCTCTTCTTAACCTCTATCACATACAGTGCCATTCTGTCATCTTTCGCCACATACTCTCCGGACAGTTGGTTGACCACCAACTGGTTATCACAATGTATTATCAAATGCTTTGCCCCACACTGCCAAGTACTGCTCAGTCCGGCCAGCATGGCTTCATACTTTGCTTCGTTATTTGAGGCCTTGAAACTGAGTCGTATGGACTGTTCCAAAACAAGCTCCTCTGGGGATATCAAAACCACTCCCACACCTGATCCTTTGTTGCAGGCAGATCCATCCACGTAGAGCTTCCACAACTCCTGCGTGGATGGCTCATCGGCCTTTAACTCAGGATGTGTGGGGTTCTCGTCTACTTGCTCTTACTACTCTGAGGTGGTGGTTGAATTTTGCGAGAACTCAGTAACAAAATCCGCCAAGATTTGCCCCTTAATGGCCGTGCGGGGAATGAACTCGATATCATACTCGCCTAATTCAACGAACCACCCAGCCACCCTCCCGGACATATTTGCCTTTTTCAAGACAGCTCCAACTGGTAAGTAGTGGGAACTTTGATTGGATGAGCCAGGAAATAATGTTGTAGTTTTCGCGATGTCATAACCAGTGCCAGAATTAGTTTTTCCAACAGAAGATACCTGGTCTCCGCATCCAATAAGGTTTTGCTAACATAGTATACTGGGACTTGCCGCCGCTCTACCTCTTTAATTAACACCGCACTGACAGCATGTTCAGAGACTACAAGGTAAACGGTCAACACCTCGCCAGGATCTGGAGTAGTATCAATGGTGGTGCCGCCAAATATTTCTTAAAATCTTGGAAGGCTGCTTCGCAATCTGCCCCTCATTCATACTTGGAACTCTTTTTCAATAGCTGGAAAAATGGTCCGCACTTATCCGAGTTGCGGCTAATGAATCGGTTCAGTGCGGCAACCATCCCTATCAAACGCTGAACTTCCTTTGTCGTTCTAAGACTCTGGAGGGTCTGTAAAGCAATGATTTGATCTAGATTAGCTTCAATGCCCCTCCTTCTCACAAAATGGCCCAACAACTTGCCCGAGATTACTCCAAAGGCGCATTTCGAGGCGTTGAGCTTCAACTTGAACTGCCTTAAAATTTCAAAAGTTTTGCACAGATCAACAAGGTGAGAGTCCGTTTCTTTAGACTTGTCCACTATGTCGTCGATGTACACCTCCATGCTTTTACCTATGAGGTCACGGAACATTAGCATTGCTAGCCTTTGATAAGTTGCCCGGCATTTCTTAGCCTAAAAGGCATTACTTTATAGCAGTAAAGTCCCAAAGGAGTGATAAATGAGATCTTCCCCTCGTCAGGCTCATACATCGCAATTTGATGGTAGCCCCTATAGGCATCCAAAAAACTCACGCGCTTGTATCCTGCCACAGAGTCAACCAATTGGTCAATCTTTGGCATAGGGAAACTGTCCTTGGGACATGCTTTATTAAGACTAGTAAAATCAACACACATACCATGTTCCATTCTTCTTTTTACAACAATAGTATTTGAAAGCCACTCAGGGTAATACACTTCCCTTATTACGTTGGCTTTCAGCAACTTATCTACTTCCTCCAGTACTGCTTCAGCATAATGCGCGGCAGATCGGTGCCTTCTCTGCATGACTGGGCAGTGGCATGGATCAACATTAAGGTGATGGCATATCACGCTTGGCTCTACCCCGAGCATTTCTGCTAGGGTCCAAGCGAATACGTCAATATTCTCTTTCAGCACGCGTTCTAACTCTAAGGCATCCTTTTCAGGGAGCTCTTCCCCTAGCAGGAAATACCTATCCTCATCGAACTCATGCGCAGAGACTTTTCACAGGTTTTCTACTACCCGTGAGTTAGGGTCCACACCCACATCTTCAAGAACCGGTTGGTCTGGGACTTCTATCATCTTCACTTGCTCTGCTGTTGGGGTGTGCTTGATCGATGCTAGAAAACAATTCTTGGATGACTTCTGATTCCCCCTTATGCTTTCCATCCCCTTCGGACCAGGAAATTTGAGGACTTGATGATACGTAGAAGGGATAACTCACATCCCGTGAAGCCATGTACGACCAATAAAGGCATTGTATGCAGATGGGAGATCTACTACCAAGAATTGCACTTCCTTGATTACTCGCCCAGCTCGTACAAGTAAAACAATGGATCCTAACGGCCAAACTGGGACTGTGGTGAATCCCACCAAGGGAATTTTTGCTTCTTTCAAATCCCTATGAGTCAGCCCCATCTTTCTAAATGCTTGGAAGTAAAGGATCTCAGTGGAACTTCCCTGATCCACCAGTATTTGTTCTATGTCAAACTTGTTGATATTGAGGGTTATCACCAAAGCATCGCTGTGCGGGAAGGTGACCCCTTCTGAATCAGCATCTGAAAAGGAGATCTGGGCTGCCGCATGATCTTCTTCTCTTTGACATTTCTGGCCCAGCTTGAGTACATGCTACTCTAATACTTCTCCACGCTTCTGGGCTCTTGCCTGGTCCCGTCTGAGATGATCCTCTCCACCATGAATCATGTGGATGATGCCAGCAGGAGTCAGGTCCTCATCTGAATAGTGATCTCTCCTTTCCACCTGCCTAGGCCTATCTCCCCGGGCAGGTGTTCGGGCGATGTACTATTGCAGATGACCTACTTCCACCAACTCTTCTAAAAATTCTTTAAAATCAACACATTGCTCTGTCGTATGGTTGTACTGCCTATGATAACTGCATCTCAGGCCTGATGCTTCCAGATCCTCCTGGTTTTCCCTTTGCTTCACAGGCCACCTCCAAAATACTTCATTTTGAAGGGGATAAACCAGGCAGAAAATGGGGACATTGAACGTCGTTCTAATTGCCTTGCACGACTCCGGTCCTGGTCTGGGCATCCTTAGGACTGGAAGTCCGGCAAAGTTTGTCTGTTGTACGACTGGGGTGGGTTCCCTCTGTGCGGGAGAGTCCTCCCGAGCTGCGAGCTTCTTCTTCTTTTTCTTCTTCTTCTTTTCATCAGAGTCCACCATATTTGTACGGTGGGGCTTGTTGGCATTGCGGCCTGCTTCTCTGTAGTGTTCTTCTTCAAGCTTTGCATGA
>NMUG010011988.1:0-10478 GCA_002855965.1 Monotropa hypopitys
TCTGCTTTAATTTCATAAAGAAAGTGTTCCTATTAACCTCAATAATCAATAATGGTTCAAATTATGGAATTGATTAATCTCGCCTATCTTTATATTCTTAAAGGCACAGAACACTACATTTTTAGATAATTTGTAACGAAATCAAATATGTGAATACACTTATCTTGCTATAGCAAAACACATACTGTGTAACACATAACAATTAGTAAAGAAAACAGAAATTAACACATAAGCATGTAACACATAACATGTAGTGTAAGGAAGAAAAATCGAAAGCCATATATAATTACCTAACACTTTAGGGTTCACTTGCCAAGCCATGACTTACACTGGTTCCCAAAACCACTACTACGCACATCCTACATGCTCAAACAACTAACCACTCAGACAACCCTAACTCGATATTCTAACATATTATATTTTCCATTTAACTTCCCAAGACTTCTCATTTGAAAATATGTTGATCAGACGCTTTTCAAACCAGATTTCATGATAGTCGTATGGTGTCAAAGTAATACATATAATAATCTCAGAATATGCACACAACCACCCCCATCTTAACTCTCAACTCAAGACCTCAAATACTCTTATTCCAGAACCTAACAACCTAGAGCTCTGATACCAAGCTGTCAAGACCCGTCCCGGGATACGACATATAAGGTCATCCGGACTACGGAATCATGACCAAAACACAACATCAAGTGACACTAGAGGATCTAAATGGGTCACTACTCACAATAACAAATCAATAAAGCAGCAGAATTCTAATTAAAATCCTTAGAATAACTTCCAACATAACTGAAATAAAAAGAACTACTACAACTGATAACCTGGGTCCAACAAGGATCCACAAACTACTACAACTCACAACTACAAAATAGACTGCCTCAACTAACTACCAACAACTGAACATAATAAATAAAAGAACTCTCATAGGAGTGACACCAACCATCTCTCTCTACTCAACATGGCATGTCAACCTGGCTTGAAGTGAACCCGCTAAGCACCCAACCTGGATATAGATTGCACAGAAAACAGCAAAATGTATCTAGGAGTGTCAGATACAACAATCAATATATGTAAATCAACATATGAAACTAGCATGCAATAACAAGAACTAAAAGGGGTTGTGTCTCTCCCCAATCTCAAATAACACAAGCAATAACAAAGCACGTAATGACGCGAGTCTCTAATATATGCGTGTCATACTTCTCACATTTCTTAACTTTTATTCTCGTCACATCTTGAGATGATGTTCACTTTAAGTTCTCGTTTATTTCATCTCTATTAATCGATGGTTAGACCAATCAACGTTATTTGGACATTTTCTGTTGGGTCCCCAGTCTTAGCCCCATCTAATAGGCATGTCTGCCTTGTAAAGGACGAATCAATCAAGTCTATATCACAATAATTTCTTTAAATCTCATTTATTCCATTTTCCTTACTCGGTGGTTGGACCAATCAACGTATACGGTCAACTCCTGTTGGGTCCCCGATATACTGCTTAGTAAGGGTGATTTTAGAACTCAATATTGGGCATTGTATATGTATCATTCCTCTCAAACCCTAACACATATATACACTCTAACATACACACAACACAACTGCCACCCCCTGTCTCTCTAGGTAATTTTCTCTCTCTCTCTCTCTCTCTCTCTCTCTCTCTCTCCCATCTCTCTCCTAAACTAGAGGGATTTGAGCTCCGGGGTCTTCAACAACATCGTTCTACGGGTAATTCTCTACACACCTATGATTTTAATTTTGGCATTCGAGCATAACCCTCATCTAGAGTTCATTTTATTCATTCAAAGGTAGAGTTATTCAACCCCTATGTATATATATGTATTGTCTCTCTTCTTCTTGGGTGAATTTAGAAGAAAAGAAATGTAAGAGGTTCGAGAGAGGACTTCATCCATCTATCCAACATCTCATTGTAGGTCATAGAATTTAAGTCTTTGCTGAAATGGTCGAGTGTGCTCGACTTATCGAATCCAAGAAAGAACTGGCAAGGCAAGTGCGAGTCTGGGAGCTGCAAAATCAATCATTAGGTTCGAGCAATTCTTCAGGGAGCTTTGGGAAGAAGAGGTAGAGGGAGAAATCACATTTCTCTCGAGGGCAAAAACCACGGGAAAATGTAGCCAATCATGGAGTTTCTTCCCGTACTCAAATTATATGTCAGCGGTGCAATCAGCAGGGGCACTTTTGTTTTGAGTGTCCTCAGGTTACCTGCTTCGAGTGTGGCCAGTCGAGCCATGTATACAGAATTTGTCCATCAAAAGGACTTGAGCGTAGCGAGGCTGGGTTCGTGCAGCAGACCCGTCTAGTTTAGAATTATCAGCAAGCCAACACACATCAACATCATTTCCAGATAGCTCCATCTCCTTCCAGTCAAGGCTCCAAGGTTGAAAGGAAGGGTCCTTCAGGACCAGGATAGTCATCCGGTCAGTGTAGCGGTTTTGGGGCATGGACAGGTGACACATGGAAGAGTATATGTAGTTCCAGTTGTTGCATCATCGGGTACCACACAGTAGCCTGAGGCTTCGATAGTGCGTGATACCATTCTTATCTTAAATTCATGGGCTTCTGTTCTGATAGATTCTGGCGCATCACATTCATTTCTGGAAGCTTCATTTGCATCGTCTTTGGGATTAAAGTTAGAGGTAATCTATCCACCATTGTTAGTTGAGTCACCTGTTGGGGGTCGGGTCTCTATGAATCATTTTTGTTGTTAGTGCGAGATGAAAATTCCCAACTGACACTTCATGTTTGATTTTATAGTGTTGGGGATGTCGGGGTTCGACCTTATATTGTGCATGGATTGGTTGTCCTCTCATTATACCACTATCGATTCTTATCGTTGTCGTGTTCTTATCCAAGATTTGGAGGGGGTTTATTTTACTTTTATGGGGATCGTTGGGAACCTCTTGACTCCAGTTTGTATGATCCTAGTGAGCGAGAATCTGTCTGTTGTTTTCTCGCCAGTTTGACACTTGAAGAGGATGTCTCTGTTCGCCAAGAGTTGCCTTTGATCATTTATGAGTTTCCGGATGTTTTTCCAGAAGATTTATCGGGTCTACCTCCTGAAAGGGAAGTTGAGTTTTGCATCGATCTCATTCCAAGAACGTTGCCTATCTCTATTCCACCTTATCAATTTACTCCGCCCGAGTTGAGAGAGTTGAAGTCACAGATAGAAGAGTTGTATGAATTGGGTTCTTGTACTTGGGAAGCTCCATCTCTCTTTGCCAAAAAGAAGGACGAATCTCTACATCTCCGTATCGATTACCAAAAGTTAAATCATGTCAATGTAAAGAATCGTTATCCTATGCCTAGGATTGACGACCTTGTTGATCAATTGTGAGGTTCAATTTGCTTTTCTAAGATCAACTTGAGGTTTGGTTACCATCAATTACGGGTTCGAGAAGAAGATATTCTAAAGACCGTGTTTTGTACACGTTATGGCCATTTTGAATTCGTGGTTATGCCTTTCGGCCTAACCAATGCTCCTACCACTTTTATGGATTTGATGAATCATATTTTCCGGTCATTCTTGGATCGCTTCGTAGTAATCTTCGTCGATGATATTTTGATATATTCCCCATTGGAGGAGGAGCATCAAACTCACCTCCGTATCGTTCTTGAGCTTCTGGGGGAGCATCATTTGTTCTCCAAACTCGGTAAGTATGAGTTTTGGCTATCCGAGGTAAAATATTTGGGTCACGTCGTATCGGAAAAGGGTGTGTCTTTAGATCCAGTAAAGATTGAGTCTGTCACTTCTTTCCAGCAAAAATTGAGGCTGTCACTTCTTGGTCGTGTTCAGCAAATGTATTTGAAGTTCGTAGCTTTCGGGGGCTCACATGTTACTATTGGCGATTCATTCATTACTTTTCGTACATAGCGTCACTTATGACTCGACTTACTCGCAAGGATATTCATTTCATATGGGTTGACGCTTGTAAAGTATATTTTGAGGAATTAAAGACAAGACTAACTTCCGTGCCTATCATTGTTGCGCCCGAGTAGGTAATTGGCTACACCATTTATTGTGATGCTTTGTACAAAGGTTTGGGGTGCGTGTTGATGCAATCGGGTCGCATTGTTGCCTATGGTTCAAGACAACATGAGAAGAACTACCCTACTCACGACTTAGAGCCTGCAGTTGTCGTTTTCGCTTTGAAGAGTTCGAGGAATTACCTATATAGCTAGAAATTTGTAGTCTTTTCTGACCATAAGAGTCTCAAGTATCTCTTTACTAAAAAATAACTCAACCTACGTCAACGTCGATGGATAGAGCATTTGGAAGATTACAATTTCGATTTGCATTACCACCCAGGTAAAGCAAATATGGTTGCTGATGCCTTGAGCCGACGATTTTGTCAACCTACCAGTTTAGCTATTCGTGATTGGAAGTGCATCGAAGATTTGGGAGCCTTTGTCCTTCATGATGAAGATTCTGGGAAAAATGCCACCCTATGCAATTTAGCTATCCATTCCGAGTTATCACAAAAGGTTATTAAAGTACAAGCTATCGATAAAGAAGCAACGACCATCCGTTCGAAGTGCCTTAGTGGAGAAGCATCACCGAGTTGGATGATTTATGAAGATATGAGCGTTCGTTTCCAAGGGAAGTTATTCATTCCTTTGTCTTGTCGACATGAAATTCTCCACGAATTTCACCATTCGTCCATCTGGGAAGGGATAAAATGTACCACAATTTACGACGTCAATTTTGGTGGTCGGGTATATGGAGAGATGTTGCTTATTTCGTTATGCGGTGCCTTTTTGTCAACAAGTGAAGGCCGAACACCAACGTCCGGCGGGAACTCTTCAACCTTTACCCATTCCGGAGTGGAAGTGAGAACATGTTACCATGGACTTCATCACGGGTTTACCGAGGTCACAAAAGTCCAGGATGCTATTTGGGTCATTGTTGATAGATTGACAAAATCAGCGCACTTTTTACCTATTCAGGTTTCTCAATCGATTGATTCTTTAGCCTATTTATACATTCGTGAGATCATACGTATGCATGGTGCACCAATATCTATTGTTTCCGATCAGGATCCTAGATTCACATCTCGCTTTTGGGGAAGTTTGCAATGTGATTTTGGTGTGAAACTTCATTTTAGTACCATATTCCATCCTCAAACTGATGGTTTATCAGAGTGCACTATTCAAACTTTGGAAGACATGCTTCGTGTATGTGTGTTGGATTACCATAGAAGTTGGGGAGATAACTTACCTTTAGTCGAATTTGCCTATAATAATAGTTATGAATCGAGCATCAGGATGGCACCATTTGAGGCTTTGTATGGGAGACTGTGCAAATCATCGATTTGTTGGATCGAAGTAGGAGACACCGTCATCATAGGACCGGAAGCCGTGCAACATACTACTGAGCAAATCAAGAAAATCCGTCAATGTTTTTTAACCACTCAAATCCGCAATAAGAGCTATGTGGATAATCGTCGTCGCCCGTTGTATTTTGATGTTGGAGATCACGTTTTCCTCAAAGTGTCGCCGCATCGAGGAACTTCTCGTTTCGGAAAGAGGGGTAAGCTAGCACCTCGTTTCATTGGACCATTTGATATCATAGAAAGGGTAGGAGAAGTGGTATATCACTTGACACTATCATACCAAATTTTAGGGGGTTTATGATGTGTTTTATGTTTCTATACTACGAAAGTACGAACCGGATCCATTTCACATCCTAGATTGGCCATCTATTACTTTCGAAGCCAACGTGTCCTACGAAGAGAAACCGATACACATTCTATATTCAAGGGAACAAGTGTTGCAAGGAAAGACGATTTCGTTAGTTAAATTTCTTTGCAAGAACCACAACATTGAAGAGGCAATGTGGGAACGAGAACTAAAAGTGCGAGAGAAATATCACAAGTTATATGATTCATAGAAGATTTTTTCTTTTTCTTTCTTTGCCCTTTTCGTTGTTGGATTATGCAAATTTCGAGGACGAAATTTCTGTAAGGTTGGTAGATTGTAATAGTTCATGAATTTATATAATATATCCTCGTCATTTTCTAATCTTTTCTGAGATTTTCCATCAAATTCCATGTTTGTCCCTCAGTACCTTTTGGATTTTAGTGATATCCTAGCTTTCTCGAGATTTACATTTGAGTCGCGTGAGGTTTGGTATGCTCAGGAAAGGATTTGGAGGTGTTTGTCGATGTTCGGATGTTTGCCATGTTCATTTGGCAAACACATATTTCGATATGTTCAAATCCTCCCCTCCCTTCCATATATCGAAATATAGCTCTACTATTGGTCGTGCATCAATTGCAATTGAATATGTGGTTGTGCCACATTTGATTGCATTTCTATATAGTAGTGTTCTGTTGGTATTGGTGTTGATTACATTTCGATATGCACTTGGGGTGCATATCGAAATGCAAGCCTTCTGTGTCGGCCATTTTCATTGCATTTCGATATGCACTTGGAGTGCATATCGATATGCAAGACTTCTGATCAGTCCTTATTTGATTTTATTTCGATATACACTTAGGGTGTATATCGAAATACAAACCTTCTATTTCGCACACCATTTGATTGCATTTCGATATGCACATGAGGTGCATATCAAAATACACCTTCTCTCTTCTCTGGCCAGACTAGTTGTATATCGAAATACACACTAGTGTATATCGATATACTGCTCAGTAAGGGTATTTTGGAACTCGATTTTGGGCATTGTATATGTATCATTCCTCTCAAACCCTAACACATCTATACACTCTAACACATATACAACACAGCCACCCCCTCTCTCTAAGTGATTTTCTCTCTCTCTCTCTCTCCCACTTCTCTTCCATCTCTCTCCCAAACTACAGGGATTTGAGCTCCAGGGTCTTCAACAACATCGTTCTACGGGTGATTCTCCACACACCTATGGTTTTAGTTTGGGTATTCGAGCATAACCCTCATCTAGGGTTTGTTTTTTTCATTCAAAGGTAGAGTTATTCAACCCTATGTATATATATGCATTGTATCTTTTCTTCTCCCTCTTGATTTCTTATAAAATCTTAGTGATATCATGTATGAGTTATCCTCTCGTCTTGAATGGGTCTAATGTCTAGTCTAGGATGTATAACCTTATGTATTGGTCACTCTCTTGAAGTTAATTTGACATCCCCCTTGTAGACTTTGAAACCCCCAAAATCTTATGCAAACCCTAATTTTGTATTATTTTGGGAAATTTGGGGAAAATGCATTTGGCAAATGGATTGGTTGAAATTAACTCGAATCATGTGGTTTAATACATTGGAACATATTATTAACCTTGAAATTCACCTTAGACTTGGGTATGATAAATATGAAAATTTGGTTAATAATATGTGATAGAGAATGTGGATCTTGAGTTGGCTATATAGATGGGAATTTCATTCTTTGGGTAGTTAGTACCCATGACATTGCGCAATGGGGGCTTGACTGGGCCCTCCCGACGAATTGGGTAATACTAAGAAATTATACTGGTAGTCTAACCGACAGACTTCTATCTCGAAACTAGCCAAAACTCCTTGATTTACTATATATTGGAAATCATTAAATTTGTTAAGGACTTGGTACTTGTATGGATCCACTTGATTTTGTTAAGATGGTGGAATGATATTTTGAGATTGAACTTGGGAAATGAAATAAACACTTGTGAAAATTAAAGGTCTCACTCAAACCCAAATGAGTCCTCGTACATGCATCATATATTTATTTCTGTACACCGACACGCACCCACGACCATCATATACATCGTTTGTTTGGATTTCTCTACTAGGCCTTGTCTAACCCTCTATTTTTAGGTAAGGAGTCTCTCATCTAGCTTGAAGTGGAGTCCAAGAGATTTTGAAGGATGCTTGAGAATTTAGCTTATTAAGTAACATTGGTTCTCTTTTAATTCCGCTTTGTATTATTAAGTTTTCTTTGGTACCCGGATATGCAATCTTTAATTTCAAGACTTTCTTATGTAATTGTTCTTGACTTCTCTCATGCACTAATATGGGTTGTATTGGGAATTATTATTATCCTTATCATTTTTTAGTTGTTTATTCCTCAATACATCCCTTTCAAAAAAATGGTTTGAAATTTGGGGGCCATTATAGTAAAGATAAAAATCAAACACCTGGGCCAAAAGATTCTCATGTTGCATCATTATTAAAGTTTAAAAATTGTATTTGGACACATAACGTATCTCGTGTGTGTCCATTGCATGTCCAAGCATGTCGGAAATGTGTCCCTACCTCATATGTGCACAATGGCAATTTATTGCTATGTGGTAACAAGTCACCCATCATTTCCAGTAGCTCTTAAAACCTTTTGTGAGACAATTCGTTACTAGCTTTAAATTTATACATTCTGACCAAAGTAGATAACTTTGTGTGCTTGGAGCAACCGGGGTACAATGATTTTTTTGCATCTTCAATTAACTTTTTGAACTTAATAGGGTCAAGCATGCAATCATTGTAGATAGCTTCAACCATTTATACTACCTCTTGCATATCATTTAAGGGAGGCAAATTGACTTCCCGATATGAAAAATCTTGAGTGTTTACACTTTGTGATGCCCTACTGGTGGTGGCTAGTTCTCCATTCCATATCCATGTACTATAACTTCTATCAATACCATAGACAATCAAATGATTTCTTATCTCTGGAATAGGTTGTCTTCTCATGTTCCCACATTGTATACATACAACGAATAGATTTAGGATCCTTTGCATGAGTTGCAGCAAAATTTAAAAATGGGTGAACTCCGTACTCGTAGTCTTTTGATCTTCGATCCTTGAGCATCCAAGACATATCCTTTTTTAAACTACGAAAGAGAAACATATTTATAAATATACACAAATAAATTGACCAGTTTAAGAACATGAAAAAGTGCTAGTCAGACTTTTTCGGTCGTTGATAAACGGAAAAGCCCTAACCACACATTAGAAATTTATAAAATATGAAACTACTACTCCAACTAGTAGAGTGACAAGATCGAGGTCGAACCACAGAGAGTTGAGTGAGTATAAGGGATTTGCTTGGTAAGGACGTTTGGTTTTGCTAGTGTTGGCAGAAGGACGCTACCCTTGTATTGCTTTTGGTTTAAGACTTAAGAAAACTACGACGATATGAAATTAACTTAACTAAGAGGAATGGCTATGGGGATTCCTAACACCCGACCTAGGATAGACTTGACTTCATAATGGTAAAGAGATAATATGGGACCAATAAGTAGGTTCTCGTAGTCACAATGTCGAACATCAAGGGTGACATAGCTAAAGGCATAAAGTGTGCCAAGGTGATTAGCTACACTCCATCGAATAGGTTAACAACCCCTGAAAATTACCTAAATTAGAGAACACAAGCTCCAAACTCCCATACATCCACAAGACACAAACCAAGCAAAGGATGAGTGAGTTTTAGGGGAATTCGTTCATTGGGACATTTCATCGAGCATCTAACGGAACATCACATCAAGCATTGTACGTGCCACGTTAATGGCCGCATCCAATCAACATGATAACACCGTTAAATCAAGACCCATAGCATGAACACAAGATGCCCAAAATCTACCACAATCAAGGATAATAAGGGGAAGTCAAGCCTAAGCTAGGATGCGGGGTGCTAGTCACCCCGTGGCCATACCGCAGAAGCTACTCCTCCATACAACCTACAATGGCTATGGAAATATAAAGAACAAACACTAATAAAACACAAAGCATAAAATTAAGTAGATGAAGAGAGATGGGAAAGCAATAGCTACAACTTTATAAAAGAAGAAACTTACAAAATAGCCATGAAAGATGAACAAAGCAAGAGAGAAGTTGGAGGGAGGTAGAGAGAGAAACTCTCTCCTCCCAAACCCTAAAACTGAACTAAAATAATGTATGAATATCTCCTAAATCGTTCACAACTTAATATATATAGTACCCAAGTCAAAAGGACTCAAATACCCTTAATTCCCCTCTTAAAATTGACTGAGGATGACTTTCACTGGTGCAAGGAAGTTGTGCACCGGTGCAAATTTGCTCGGATGACATTGCTGAGGTTGTGCACCGGTTGGGGAACCACTACATGAGTTTGCATTGGTTGCTGCACTGGTTGGGGAACCACTACATGAGTTTGCATTGGTTAATCGTCCCTCGTCAACTAAAATCCACCTCAATATCTTTTCTTTTCAACTATGCCATATTCAAATTTTTTTTTCAACCACCGATACATCCCACAAATATGAAACATGTCACCAACAAAGAATGAATAGGTGACCCCCCAACTTATTTGGTTCCCAATATTTTTGAATTTTTATGTGATTTTTCTAGGGAAGGAGGGGTACACCAACAATGAATACAAAACAAAGATATCACCTTATAGCTCCAAAGACATCACCATGTACATCAAAATGATCAACCTATTCTCAAGGCATAAGGTATGGAAATATAGACTCAATCAAGAAAAAGGTTCGAATGATGGCTCAAAGGGGCAAG
>NMUG010011989.1:0-10466 GCA_002855965.1 Monotropa hypopitys
ATATTGATATAAGTGTAGATTAAAGAGTATAATATCAAACTTTTTTAATATTCGCAAACTTCAAAGTTGTCATATAATTAATTGATCGTTATGAATTTTATCTTCACTTACTACAAAAAATATAAATATTAATTGACAATTTTTATACAAATATCAATTCATATTCGAAATTTGTTAAAAAATTAATAAAAAATCTATGATTGAAAAATTTTCGGAATTCAGAAATACCAATTCTATTCTATCTTTTTTCGAAAAATTCAGAATTCGTAAAATTCAGAATTTGAAATAAAAAAAGCATTCCAAAATAAAAAAAATGTATTAAAATTTCAAAATTTTCAGAACATCGAAAAAATGAACGATCATTGCTCCGAATAGCCATCTTTTCACCACACATCCACGTCATTCGAAAGGCCATGTGGTCCCGCTTTATGGCGCGCGCCCATAAGAAAAAACGAAAACCGCACCGGTTCATTTTCCGTGGCACTTTCGTAGGTCTTCTGGTTTCTCGAGGGCAATGAGGTAATACAGGTAACGGAACTTTCAGTTCATAACAGACAGCTGCGACAGGAAGGGAAAGAAAGAAAAACAACCACCTCCCTCCCCTCTCTCACTTCGGTCTCCTACCAGAAAATCAGGTCGATGCAATGGATGCCGACGAGGTAAGATTATCAGCCACCACTCTCCGGAATCGGCCATATCGTCCAGCGGCGCCACCGCAACTACTGTCACCAACTAACTAACCACCAGATTTCCCCCGTTTTAACTGCCATTTGTTCGGACTTTTTTTAAAACAGAGATCGTTTTAATCTCCTTTTACCTCTATTTGGAGGTATTCACGTGTCTATTTTAGTATGGTTTAATATTTTCTTGTTGTGCAGAGATTGACTGCCTTGAAGAGGGCGTACGCCGATATAATCTTGAACACGGCTAAGGAGGCCGCGGCTCGGATTATGGTGTCGGAGAGAAAAGCTGTTAGGTTTCAGCAGGAGCTGAGTGTCGCGAAAGAACAGGCGCTTCAGATGCTCCTTCGCCTCAAACAAATGATGGATTCTAAAGTAAAGCTCCTGTTCTTTTAAATAGGTTTGATTTCTTCTGGTGGCGTTGTTTTGCAATTGAGGTTTACTTTGAAGTGCTGTTTGGCGATACATTTTTTTGTTATTAAATTGATTTGGTTGGGAAGTTTTGAATGTGAATTGGCTGCATATCTCACGGGATTATTAGATGTCTCATTTGTTGCTATGGGATTTGTTTCGCTTTCCTGCTGACGCTTAGTGTTTTTATGAGCGGAATGAATGTAAAATACTTGAGGATCATCCAATGCGCCTATGGTCTTTTTGTTTTGGAACTCTCAACCAATTGCAAAAGCTAAACCAATTTCTTATTTGTCCATTTTAAAGCATTTGACTTGTTTTTTTTCAACATTGATGTCAATTATCATCTACAAAAGGGAATGTATACAAGATTTCTTTTTTCTTGTGAGACCGCAAAATTACTACAATTTTCTTGACAAATCGACTGTCTTTTCTTATTTTCCCCTTCTTTGTTTTCTTCTTCTTTTCATACGGGGGAGGAAATTGTGTTCAAGACATGGATATGAAGATGTAATTGGCTAAATTCTCTTCTTGTATAATGCAGACGTTGGTTTAGTGTACAGTTGCTTTCTTTTTGTATGGTTGTTGTCTGTTGTTATGTGCTTCTTGCAGCCATTACAACATTCTCTACATTTACTATTGCCTGTAGTTTAATGCCCTTGTTGGTATTGACCTGAGAAAAATAATTTTGTCGAAATTTCTAATGACGAGTCGATGACAATGATAGGCATTCAAGAATTTCGTAAGCTTGTTTGTCTCTCATTGCCCCTACTTATGCATGTAATGTCACATCTCCGTCACACACACACACACCCATGTAGGCATGTGTATACTATATACACAAGCAGGTGCATGTGACAGTTGTGGACGTCTAGACATTGTTGGGCCTACAAAGTAATGCTTGGCTGCTTGCTACATCCATTAATAAGACTAATGCTTGTTAGCAATCTCTTAATCATTTGTGGTGTATTATGTAAAATAGCATGGCTTGAACCCTCAAGCTGCAATTTTTTTATATGTCATGATATAATTCTGGGCACAGCTATGAAATTTCATTAGTTATTGAGTTGTTTAGTTGTTTTTTAGGAAAAGATATTAGGATTGCTTACTACTCAAACATGAATTGCTATGGATATCTAATTTTTATGTTCTAGGGGATCAGGGATCATGATTGCAACAAACAGAATAGGGCTCACGGACTAGTCTCTTAACTAATTTGTGGAAAGCTTCTTGCTTTCCAGATCAGTCACATAGAAGTAGTCAGCAGATTACACCGTCTTGTCAAATGTCGATACCTTTAGTAAATCTTGAGACTGATGTGCGTATTGGGCAAAAGACAATTGCTTTACTTTTAATGTTTTCCAGAGATGAAGTAATCACTAAATCCACTGCATTGGTCGGGGTTTATATCATTCTTGAAACCATTTTGCTGTCTGTTGATTTACTCTCTTTGTTTCAACTTATGCTTATGACCATAGCGTATCTGTAGGTCAGGGAAGCAGAAATGTCATATACGAGTCAGCAGAGAAAGATTGAAAAACTTGAAGGGCAAGTTCAGAATGCCGAGGATACAGTAAGTAAATGATACAATTTTCTTCATTTTTTGTTCACTGGATCTCCTTAAGCCTCTTTTTCGGTGCAGATATGGAATAACAGACTTTAAAAGAAGAAGACGATTGTAGGTCATAGGTTCGATTTACGGAAACAGCCTCTCTGCTTGCAGGGGTAAGACTGCATACATCAGTACTTCCCCAGACCCCGCATATGCGAAAACTTCGTGTACTGGGTCGCCCTTTGAGAAGATTGTAGAATGGATAGAGAAATATTATAAGATATTTACACTTTTACACTTTTACATGCATATTTTTTTCTTCAAGAAACTTTAACTGGAATAGCTTACCCTTTGCTAAGGCAAAGATAACTACGACTCGTTACTCTTGTACCCTGGAGTTGTGGCTGTCGTGAATTGAAGTATTTGACAGACACTACCACTGTAGAATTCGCAGAATGGGATCTTATGTACTGTTTCTTTCTGATTTAGTTCTTAAATTTACTGTCATTGCCATGTCTATTGCTCCAGTTTGTCATTTATTGTATCCTCCTCTTCTATGGTATTTATACTTCACACTTTCATTAGAATTTTAGTAGTTTACCATCTTGTAAAATCTGAACTCACTTCTGAATCGCTCTGTAAAACCAAACACCACCATGCTGTCCCCGTTTTCCATGTTATTCATTTCCTTCTAAGATAAGTATGTGAGAAACCAAGGCTGTCATGTACATTGGTTAATAATGGTTAAGGAAAATGGTGGTTGGTTTGCACAAATTTTCCATATCTTCCATGTCACAACACCTGGGTCAGTTGGGTTAATGTAGTTAGCGAAATTGCAATATATCAAGCGTATGTTCAAATAACTTATAACTAGCTGCTAGAATGCTTTGAGCTCTCGAGTTGCAGTTCAATCCAGATGCGACTGGGAAAATATTAGTGAAACGACCAGCATGCTTAGATAGTTTTGGTCTTTTAGGATGATTTATTCCCTTCGGAGAGTTTTGTTGCAGGTAAAACATTTGATAAATGTTTTCTAACTAAGAATGGTTAAATCTGAGCGTCCATTAGTTTCCACTTTGGCTTGAATTTCCACTCAATACTTGAAAGGAATTCAAATTGGATGGATCAAGTTGAGGAGTGTTGCGAGAGTGTTGTGCTATCGTAGGATATCTGCAAAGTTAAAGGGGAAGTTATATCGTATGAGTTGAAAAGCCAAATCCACATTCCTCCATCAAGGTGTTAAAGAGAGGGAAACTTGAGCCTTATAACCAATACAGATGAGACATAATTAGGCGATGTGAGATACATTCCAACACACCCTCCTTGACCACAACACAGGGTAGCCGGACACTCGACACACCCGACACAGGCCCAACCAAGCTCTGATACTAAGTTGAAAATCCAAATCCTCATTCCTTCTTAAAACCAAGGTGTTAAAGAGAGGGGAACTTGAGCCTTATAACCAATAGAGATGAGACATAATTAGGCGATGTGGGATATATTCCAACAGTACGGTCATAAGATCAACCATGTTATACGATACAGAATGTTGGATGACTAAGAAACGTGTAAGTAAGATCAGTGTAACTGAAATGAGAATGTTGAGATGGATGTGTGTTAAAACTTTGCTAAATAGAATTCAAAACAAAAATCTTCGCAATATGGTAGGAGTAACGCTACTAGAAACTAAGATAATAGAAAATAAATTAAGGTGGTTTGGACATGTCTATCGTAGAGTTATTGATGCAATAGTTAGGAGGAGTGATATAATTATAATAGATGATAGCACTAAGAGGAGGCATAGCGATAAAGCTACCCCATTGTTGCATGTAGAACACATGTTCTATTCTTGGAAATAGTCTCTCTATTTGCAGGAGTAAGTTTGCGTAGATTCGTCTTTTTAGATGATAGCATTAAGGGGAGGCGTATACCTAAATTCACTTTAGAAGCGGTAGTTCATAAGGATCTAAGTTTACTAGGTATAACGGAACACGATGCACTCAACAAAGCGCATTAGAAAAAAATGATTCATGCAGCCGACCCTAAAGGGGACCACTGGTGGTTCAGTGGTAAAACTCAGCCCAATAACCTTAAGGTCTTGGGTTCGAGTATGAGCACAGACACTTTGTGTATTATTACCAAATGTTAGGCTTCTTTTCTCCTTTCCAGACACTCATTAATGGGTACCAACTGGACGTTGATTTTTTTTATGTAGCCGACCCCAATTATTAGGACTCAAGGCCGAGTTTGGTTTGGTTTACTTGAAAGGTTGTTATTGTAGGCATCACAAACTTGAAGACAATAATTCGAGAATTAGGAGCTAAATTAAAGCATGGAAAGCTACTTGCTCTTTAAATTAGTTTTTATTTTTTGATAAAAAAGGAACATACATCTCTCTCTCTCTCTTATATGTACTCTGTATAAAAATCTTGGGGGGTGATACTCGATCCTAGGTCAAAGCCGGAAGGGACAGATGTTACCACTTGAGCAGGCCTTGGTCTCAAAACAATGCTTTTTAGATCAGTTACATACATCTTGTCAAGACGACGAAACACTCCAACACATGTTAACTCTTTCAAGTTTGTCTTACAACCCTAGTACAAAATTTGAAGGACTTTTCCTATTCTTTATATGCCCAAAACAGTGAAAACTTCATAAACATTCAATCATAGTGAATGTTTGATGAGTATTCCATTGGCTAAACCTTTTTCACCAGAATCGCTACTATTCAGTGGTCAACGCAGATGTCCTATTGTCCCGAACTTTGGTGTTACTTTTTCCATTATCTTTGGTTACAGTTCTTTATGTTATTGGTACCACTAACTGATTTAGGGATTCCGTTTCTCTATAAATTCAGCTTAACCTTCACGCATTTTATGATCCAAATTTATAGATGAGTGAAGCAGCGGTGACATCCTTGAGTCAACAGAGAAAGATTGAAGAACTTGAGGCACAACTTCATGAAGCTGAAGATATAGTCAAAGACCTCAGAGAAGAGTTAAGAGAAATCCATTCTGAACTGGAAAGGGGTAGAAAAAACAAGTTACAGCATAGTGGCAAACCTGACACAGCTCCCCAGTCACAAACCTCACAAGAGGAGAATGGATTCCATAATTCTCAGTCTGTCGTATTCTCTCCTCCAGCTTCACGACTTGAATCTTTCTCGAACCCGGACATGAAGAGTTCAGCTGTCAATCAAAGAGGGGACATGTATGAGTGCTACAATGGAAAGGAATATGTGGGGAATTCCCATATTGGAAACCCCTATTTTGCATTTAAATCAGAGAACGCGCTAGATATTTCTCAGTCTATTGTATTCCATCCTCCAGAATCACGACTTGAATCTTTCACCACTTCCCACTTGAAGATTTCAGCTTTCAATCAACAAAATGAGGCCTATAATTGCCACATGCCAGGTGATTTGCGGATGGGGAATGCATCTTTTAGTAAACCAGATCATTCCTCCATAGTATTGAGAAGCAAGGAACCTGAACTCTACAGGAATCGACGCACTCAGAGAATTCGTGCATTTGAAGAGAAACTGATGGCTGGAGAATTGTCCTTTTCTGATACAGTAGATGATGCAACCTATGAAGCAAGTGGTATAGAAGCCGAAGAAGCTGAAGGGATCGGTAAAACACCTACTTACAAGGCTGATAACATGCAAACTACAGAGAAGAAAAGTGTAGTACAAGCAGATTGTAGTTGGCACCAAGTTCAGAAAATTAGGGTTTCTCGACGGAAAAGGAGAAGAGCTACAATATATAAGAAAAGCAAAATGCCTTCATCTAGATACCTCTCTAATCAAGTTGTAAAAATCAATGCACAATCTGGTGGAGACACTTCTAAGAAAGCACCAATGTTATCATCAGGTACAACAGAAAACGGCATTCTTCTAAAATGTACAAAAGTTACTGAAAGTGATAGGGAGTTTGTTAAATCTGTAAGGGTTGAGAGCAGTGTGAACAAGGACCAGACATCAACAGATAAGTTATTGCTGTCGGAACTGGTAAGTGGGTCTGCAGAGAATTTGGAAGTTCCAATTTTGAGAAGGGATGTGGAGAAAGTGGACGTGCCAGTAGTGAACTCAGAGACAAAAACATATGCTACCCCTGATGGTTTTCCTAACCGACCTGTAATTGATAGGGTTATCAAGTACACATTCCAAAGGAAGCGGAAGAAAGAGTCTCCGAGCAGCCCTGATGGAAATGCCAATGCTGAGGAGAGCATTTTGAAGAAAAGGACGGCAGAAAATGGTCCAGAGCAGGTGGAGAAGTCTAGCTCAGTAACTGAGTCATCTCGAGACAGTAGACGTGTAGCACAGGTTGCTCGTCAGGTTGGTGATTTATATAGCTTTGTTTTTCTTGCTTGTGCATCTAATAAATTGCATACATATAATGACTCTTATTAGGTTCAGTCTGAGTGTTAGTATTGTTGGCAGGATTGGCATCGGTAGTAGATATATTAGCCCGGTTGTTCTTTTTAACCTTTTTCCCTTGCCGAATTGTTCTTTTTAACCTTTTTCCCTATCCCAATTGGTCTTTTTTGTACGACTTCTTAACCTGTTACCAATTTAGAAAGCTACCTCCTGGCTCACAGTTTGAAGACTTTTGCAACTTGGCCCACATACTGGATGAGTATGCAACTTTGTTATCAAGTTTAGCTCTGACTTGATGCCATCCGTTTAGGACATGATATCGTTGATCTCCTTTAGTTGTAACCATTTGCCATGTTTAAACAATCTTATTAGATGTTGTGGCGTTATATGTTCTCAAAACTCATACCATCTGTTTCTCTTTCAAGTTCTTAACCAAATTTCTAGTCTCCGAGGAAAATCAGATTCTCTCTACAATGTTTATGAGATGTGTGTTCTTCTTTATACCCTTTTTTGTTCTCTCTACCATCCCTAGGGGTATTGCCAATTGCATTATGTTTTTTTTAACTTTGCAATGCTTATAGGGGAACAATACATCCTCTCATTACCTATCCTTACTTGACACCAGTTTATCTTCTAGATTTGCTTAGTATTTGGTGGAACCAATGATTGTTCTTTAATGATCTACTTGATCCAGTCCACGCGACCTTCAAGGTTGATAAAATTAAAGAATATAAACTTGGGAGATTGATATGATTTGAAGGAGGGTCTTTTTGACCACATGTAATTTTGTCTATTTAGGTTTTACTGTGCATCTGGTTGTTTCTGCCCAAATACGAGGTTTTGGAGTGGGGTTTTAGTGCTTGTCGAAGGGTAATTTTATGGGTCAACTTATATTAATGAACTGCAACCCCACTTTGCTTGGTGCATGTGTGAGACCTGTATCTTAACCATGTGTTATTAATGATTAATTAAAATTATTAGAAGAATATAAGAAGAGGGAAGGTTAATTAATAAAGTTAAATTGATACAAGGTTTAATAAAATAAATTGATTAAACTAAAAGCCCTATTTGCAATAAGAATTAATTTGAAAGGGGATGAGTGTAATTAGTCTAAAGTTATGCAAATTCTTAATCGTGGAGGGGAAAGAGAGAATTGCGTGTAAGAATTGTGTGTGCTGCAACATGAGTTGTGATATGGAGAAAGAGGAGAGTGGTAGCAATGCATGAAACGGAGGAACGAAATATGGATATACGTGTAACATTTATACCAATGATCATGTATTAGCTTAACCAAATAAAATTCAAACGACAACAATTCTACAGAAATCTAGCACACAGAATTTAACGAGAGAGAAAGAGAGAGAGAGAAAGAGAGAGAGAGAGAGAGAGAGAGAGAGAGTTCTGAGAACTTGTAACATAGCTGCAAAAGAAATCACCTAGAGAGAGAGAGTTTGAACCAAAACTATAGTAAGAGTAAGAGAGAGATGACACTGTGAGGAATCGGAGAAGAAGAGAAGTTTAACAAATCCAAAAGCAAACCCAGTTCAAGACGAAACAATCAAATTCAAGCTCGATTAAGGTAAAATTGGTCTTAAATTCGTATGATTTAAATCATAGTTGGTTTATGATCATCTTAGGATTATTTGAGTGTTGATCAATCGATCAAAACACGAGAAAACTCCAGAAAGATTGTAGATTTTTCAGACCCGGTTACCGGTAACCCATGTTTTGTAGTTATCGGTAACTAGTGTTAAATGTTGAAGAAGATGAACAGTGTATTGAATCTAAGTTCGCGAATTAAATCTAAAACATGCCAAAACTGAGGAAATTTAGTTCCAAACTAATGAAATGAATTTAGAAATACCTTAGAAGCAGTTTAACATAATTTATTTGCTGTTTATTCGAGCATACGAGAAGAAATCGAGTGGAAACCAGAAAATCAGTAAAATCGCCGAAGTTTGGGTTACCGGTAACCTAGCTAGAGTGGTTATCGGTAACCTGCCAATTGCGGTTATCGGTAACCAGAGCTATGGTTTTCTGGAATTGGAGTCATGGTTTTCCGGTAGAAGGAACCTGAGTTTCCGTAAATTCAAAATAGAAAGCTCGGTTACCGGTAACCGTGCTTGGGTTATTATCGGTAACCGTGCAATCGGGAAAAAATTTAAAAAAAAGAGGAAAATAAAATAAAATAAAGGAAATAGCTATAAAACATTATGGAGAAAAGTTATAAAGTGGTTATGAGCGTCTATTCTCACTTAGAATTGAGATTCTATGAGTTTATTTAGCAATATCGTTATTCTTATAAAATAATACATGTTATTTACTAGGATTGGAGAAGCCATCATCGTTCGCGGCTCAGAAAAATGGACAGGCAAGCTCAATAAGGTGTTTTTACTTACAAGTGAGTACTCTTAGAACTGTGTAAGTTAGAGTAGATTATATTACTCTTATTATATAAGAATAAATTGGGGTTTTCAAAAAGGTTGAGAAACAATGAAAAATTCACGGATCTTGGTTTTAAGGAAAAGGAAAATGGTTTTATAATGAAATGTGATTTTGTGTTGGTAATTTAAAGAGAAATGATTTTAAGGGAAGAGTATGTGATTTGAGAATTAAGTATGAGTTTTGAAATAAGAATGAATTTTGGAAGAAATGATTTGAGAATTAAGTATGAGTTTTGAAATAAGAATGAATTTTGGAAGAAAACTTAAGAAGGAATTGAAAGGATAAATAACGAGAAGGAATAAGGATTTATGATGTGTTTGAGGAAAGTTTTATATACTTGAAGTACAGCCGTGCCCAACATTCAAATTGGGTGTACGTACTAAAAGTGCGACCATGCTCATTGATAAAAATGAGTGGATGAACAATACGTACCAAACGTACGACCGTACTCATTGGTAAAATTGAGTGGATGATTACGTACCTAATTGTACGGCCATGCTTATTGGTAAAATTGAGTGGATGTATACGTACCAAGAGTACGGCCAAACTCATTGGTAAAATTGAGTGGAACTTATCAAATAATACGTACCAAATGTACGGCCATGCTCATTGGTAAAATTGAGTGAATCTGGTTCTTTGAGATGGTTGAGTGGAATTTGAATTATAAAAGAAAAAAAGGAAGTGATTGGCAAAGAGACTTATTTAGAAGAGATAAAGTATTTGAAAGAGAAATAAAATGAGAAAAGAGATTTTATTAGAGTTTGTGGGAAAATGGAATTTTGGTGTGAGTTAAAAGGGGGTTTTAGGGACAAGGAAATGGAAAAGTATTTTGAGTAATGAATGTTTTACCGGATATTTAAAAAGACTATTTGTTTCTATTATTTATGCTTTTCTATAGTATTCACCAGCCGTCGTTGCTGACGCATGTTTTTACGTGCCTTCTTTTAAGTGTTCGTGATTAGCGTCTACCAGTCCAGTCCAGCTGTTGCAGTAGAATATG
>NMUG010011990.1:0-10478 GCA_002855965.1 Monotropa hypopitys
TGGTGAACTCCAAAACTCAATATTTAGCTTCACATTCAAATAAACACATTATAACTCCAAGTACATAATTAATTGTGACATTAAAATACTGTAATATAGGAATAAATCGCGATTGTAAACACATCCTATTAGAAGTTAGATGTAGCAATATGATGTCTTACTTTCCCACGAATCATCATATTTCGTAGGTAAAAAAACCTTCTTTTATGTAAAAACAGATTTACAGCAGATTGTAAACACATCCTATGCAAATGTTCTGTAAAAAAAAGATTTATGTAAAAACAGATCTCAAATATTTTCACACATTTGTAGCAGTAAAAGAGATTTGCAACAGATTCTGTACAAACATATTTCAAAAGAAGACAACTCGTAGTGCATGTATGTTGAATGCATCATAGTTCAAAGTGACACTTAGGGTCCAATGCATCTTAGTTTGAAGCGACAAACATCCATACGTATAGAGCGATACAGAGAGGGGGGATGGGTCAGATGAGAGAGATTACCGACTGGGGTGGAGGGGTGAATGTATGAAGACCACTCGAAAATCACTCCAATGTATCCCAGAAACAGCAATGGTCCAGAAACAAAAACCACTCAAACAAATTGTAAAAAAATTACAGAAATGGCACACTTTTTGTGTACAAATGTTCCAGAAATGTTGTGTAAACACTTTCTACAGTGTTACCACAAATCCAAACGCACACACGAACCCATTTCATAGCATTTCATCACAGCACACATACAGACACTCACTCGGGTTTCTGAAAAATTTCATCACGAGTCCAAACGCAAACGCACACACAAATCCAGCAGTAGCAGTACAGAGCGATTTCATCACGAATCCAAAACAGAGCATACGAACCAAAAAACACTCACACAAAGCACCACGGACCCAAACTCAGTCAGGTGAGAGAGAGACGCGAGACCCAGGTTTCAGAATGATTTCATCACAAACTCATTTCATAGCAGTAGCACACACACACACTCACCCGGGTTTCAGAAAAATTTCACGACGAACCCAAACGCAAACAAACACATTTCATAGCGTAGCAAGATTTTATCACAAATCCAAACGCACACACGAACCCATTTCATAGCAGTATTCATCGCAGCACACATACAAACTCACTCGGGTTCATGAATATTAGAGAGAGGGAGGTGTGTCTCATGAATAGGAGAGAAAATCACCTCCGCAAGAGAGAGAGGAGCATTTCATCTCAGCACGCACACTCACCCGGGTTTCAAAAAAAATTCATCACAAACCAAAACGCAAACGCACACAAAAAAATTATTTCATCGGAAAAACAGAAGTGACTCAAACCAAAAATTAATGGACTCTGCAAAAAACGAATAGGCCAAAAACAAATATACCAAAAAATAAAAAGACGGTGGCGAAATACCTTCATCTTCAACCCCAAAACACCGTGAGCATTGCACAGTTTCTACCTTCATCTGTTCGAGGGCGTTGAATTATGAGAAGCCGGGTGGAAGGCGGCGTTCGAGGGTTGCAGACTGGCGTCGGGTATCGTGGATGTGGGCGGCGAGGGCGTTGTCGTCGGTCGCGATGGTGGTAGAGCTTTCTAGCTTAGACGATGGTGGAGCACGAGCTACAGGCGACGATGATGGATCTGGAGCTACAAGCAACGATGGTGGACCTCGACCTACAGGCGACGATGGTGTTTGGGCATGCTGCTGTATTGTGGCGTGAGAGAGAGAGAGATGGCTATGGGGCTGTATTGTGTGTGTGTGTGTGTGTGAGAGAGAGAGAGAGATGGCAACAGGGCTTGGTCGGAATGCGAGAGGGATGTGAGAGGGTTTCATAATGTTTAGGTTTGTGTCTCAATAATGATATACGCGCGAACTGCAGTTTTGTTTCTCGATAAAGTCATGCCAGGCGTGTGATCAAATATGGGCTGAATGCGTTTAGGGTTTATGGATGTGTATGTGATTTTCGACCTCAGTCGTTGGATTGTGATCCAACGGCTCTCTATATGTTTTGGGTGTGTATGACTGGGACATGACTGGGGTATGACTGGGACATAATGTATATGACTGGGACATAATGTTATATGTTTTGGGCGGGAAAGTTTTTTGGTTCAAAATAAGTTGTGACTTGTATTATAGTTGTATGTTATTGAGCAAATGACTGTGTAAATGTAGCCCTCGATTTTTTACAATTGTTGCACCTAGTTGGTTATGAATATCTTATTTCATATTTGTAAATTTAGAGCATTCAACTGTAGTAATGAAGCCTACCAAAGGTAAGACGACATTAAACAAAGTATCAAAGGTTGCATTGAAGGTAGTCAAGGACAGCTTATCTATGTTCAGGCATTTTTTTAGTATTCCTGCCTCCCAGGTTATTCTGTTTAGTGTGAATATATTGCTTTGCAGTCTCTTGAGTCAATGAAGTTGTGTCACATTTAAGTTATAATATCAGGTTGACTGATGACATCTATCTTTTTTTTTTCAGAAAGGTTTGGAAGGGTAGCAAAACAAAATCACGGCGCCAAAGAGGTCTGGGAAGGGTTCAAAAAGACCCGAACAAGCCTAAGAGGCCCCAGTGCCTTTTTTCGTATTAATGTATGAATCGATCCTCTTTTTGCAAATAGAGTACAAGTTTCTCTAGGGATTTCGTACATAGTTACAGGATATTCTCCGATTTGTCGTGAATATTTAAATAATATCTCTTTTACATAGTTACAGAATATTCTCCGATTTCTAAACTCCAATGAGGAGTTTAGAAAGACCTTAAAGGGAAAACATCCTAACGTGAAGTGTGTCACTGCTGTAAGTTTGTTATGGGATTAAGTTTTCGCACTTTGTCGTACAATTCTATTGTATAGATTAGATTGAAGAATAAGATATACTAATTTTATATCTACAATATGTGCTTGAAGGTTGGCAAAGTTGGTGGGAAAAAGTGAAAATCAATATCCAAATTTGTAAGCACTCAAAATCTGAGGTCCAAGACTATAATGAGTAACGCGGGTAGATATGTGTATATCGATTTTTTAGGCAAGTATATGTATGTCGATTTTTTTTAGTATGTATCGGGATTTTATTACCTGTCTCAAAATTTTCAAATTGTGGATCTTAGGAACAATAATCATACCCATGTGGTTTGTGAACTTTGTATGGCCTTATGGTGGATGAAAAATTCACGATTTTTGTTTGGTTTGTGTGGTCTGATATTAATGTCTTGGCATTGTTTTCTTTGAATTTTCAGGTGGACAGATCTTATGCAGGTATCCACTTCTCACTCATGAGTGTGGAATAGATGCAAGTGTTAGGATATTAAAGTGGAATGGATGTGAGTGTTTGATTTTTCCGTCTTCATACTAAATGTAAGTGTTTAACCCTATCTTTCTAACACAGTCACCACTAGAAGACAAAGTTGTAGGCTACCCAAGGCATTATACATTGTTATTCTAAATAGGAACGAAAGTCCCTTAGGGGTACACTGATGATATTTGTCTATAGTAGATATTTGTTTTGTTATCTTTGTGTTATGGTTTAGGGTTTATCCCAAATATCTCTATATATACACTGTTATTCCAGTTTGTTTTGCTAATTAATGAAGGTAAGGGAAGAGGAATTATTCCGGCTCAACATCAACTTAGTGTGTCACCAGTGCTGATTAAGCAAACCTTTATTAATTAGTTGAGCACCAATTATCCCAACATGTCTAAAACAATATTGCAATCTGTATTCCATAGGGTGAAATAATTGTACAGATTAAACAAACCCTTAAAAACATTATTTTCTTCATATTGCACCCATCTCTGGGTTTGATTTTCTGAAAATCTGAGTTTCTTGCATGTACCTTGGTAATCCTTTTCAATATTTTGTTGCATGCTCAATTATCTGAACATCTCCCAATGGAATTTTGCATAGGCTGTATTGAGTTTTTTATTTTTCCAATTTTTCATTCTTTGTTTTGTATTGTTTATGGGGGATTTGGATTACTCTGTCTTCTCAAAATGTCAAGAATCTAAAAATGATTGCAAATATGCCCAACAATGACTTCTTTCAATTGCGTTTTTTTTTTTTAAGTAGATGAAGAATTCATTCTTATTTCTCTTTGTACATGAATACTTGCAGACATGTAATTTGTGTTCTTTTTCATACTTCTCTTTGTACATGAACATGTGATTTCTGTATTTAAAAAAATAATTACATACAAATTTGGACTGTAGTTACATATATGTATTTTTGTAGTACATGTGATTTTTGGATTACATACAGATTTCGTGTTACACCCGTCCATCGCAGCCACAAAAAATAATTTTTGTTGCTGTTCTTTTACTTTATTTGTCGGCTTTTAGTTGGGGTTTGCTTTGTTTTAGTAGGAGTAGTTAGAAGAATATGTCAGTGTACAATTATATAATTTTTACGAAATGATTAGATTAGTTTGGTTCAGTTTCTGAAACTTTTTTTGCAAGTTTCTACCTTTTTTGTGTGTGTGGATTGGTTTTAATCTGTTTTAGTAGGAGGTTTGTAGTAGTACCTTGGAGGATATGACAGTGTACAATTATATTTTTTTTGAAATAGATAGTTTTGTTTGGTTTAAGTTTGTGATTTTTTTGCAAGTTTCTTTCATTTTGTGTGTGGATTAGTTCAATAAATTTGTTTCACATCTGATTCTATTTCGTGTTCCGTTTTTGATCTATGTGCCATCGCATCCACATTTCAATTCTATTTTTTTGGTGCGTGTGTGGTTTCGGTGTATATGTCGTGTCATGGATTGAGACGTGGTTGGGTTTGAGTCATGTCTGGGATTGAGACGTGGTTGGGTTCTAGCTGTCAAGATATTCTGCATGTCATTGTATTCTGCCCGTCAATGGATTCTGTCCATCACTGGATCCACTGGTTTTCGGTTTTGGTGTCGGCTATTGATACGTGGATGGGTTTGAATCGTGTCAGGGATTGAGACGTGGTTGGGTTATGCCTGTCATTGTATTCTGTCCGTCACTATATTATGCCCGTCACTTTATTTTGCCCGTCACTGCATTCTGTCTGTCACTGTGATCAACCGATTTTTAGTTTCGGTCGCGTGAATTGGAATAAAAATTAGCTTGTGATGATTGCTTGAATTTGTGATGACCACGTGTTATGGCGGGGTAACTCGAGTTTCTAAAGCATTTTTCTTGCGACTTCTCGTGTTGTAGTCATAACGTGTGTTTCATTTTATTAAAAATGCATATCTGAGACTATTTTAAAAAAATTTAATTATTATTTGTTTAAATAATTGTACCTAGTTTTGAGGTTTCTGTTATTTTGAACATGAGTTTGTGTATTTCGAATATGGTAATATGTATATCTAGATTTTTTATATGAGTAACATGTATTTCCAGATTTTTTATATGGGTAATACATATTTCCAGATTTTTTTAACATCGATTTCATTGTTGTAAATTAAATCGATATTTTTATTTGTAAATTAGCTTTTCATTTTACACTGCTACTGAAGGCACGACAAATATTGGAAGTCATTCGTCCCGTGTCATCGCCGCGTTGACATTTTTCACACATCTCAGATTATTTAGTGCCAAAGGCACGTTTTATTGCCGAAGGCGAGTGCCATTGACACAAACTGTCACCTAAGTGTTATACGTTACAGGGTGTTGGATGACTAAGAAACATCTGAGTAAGATGAGTAGATGAAATGAGAATGTTGAAATAGATATGTGGTAAAACTTTGAGATATAAAATTAGAAACGAAAACATTCACGATATGGTAGGAGTAGCGCCACTAGAAACTAAGATAAGAGAATAGATTAAGGTAGTTTGGATATGTATATCATAGGTCCGTTGACACAGTAGTTAGGAATAATGATAGAGTTGTGATAGATAATAACACTAAGGAGAGAGAGAGACCTAAATTGACTTTAAAAACGGTAGTTCGTAAGTATCTAAATTTACTATGTATAACGGAATATGATGCCCTCGGCAAAGCACATTGGGAAAAAAAGGACTCATGTAACCAACCTCATTTGATTGGGACTCAAGGCCCAGTTTGGTTCAACTTGGCTTGGGTTGGTTTGGCAATGTCAACCAGGACAAAACTGGCTCAAGAACAACCCTAATAGCTACAGTGTCCCCATTCCTAAAGAAGCATTGGGGCCTGAATATATACTACTGTTTACTGCAAAAATACGAACATACCTTAGCAGCAATACCAAACTTTGCACAGTCAATGGCAATGCGGGTGGCTCTTCCAATGCTTTCCTTTGCCCTCGTTAATGTTCCAATAGCAGCCTGGAAAGATGCTAGAGCAACAGCAGCTTCTGCTTTATTGCTCCATTTGGAAATATTTTTGGATTTCGCATGGCCCAAATGAACATCGGGACTACAACAGCCATTATTATCAAGAATGTTATCATTATCTGATGTAGAAGTATTGCAGATTGAAGTAGTTGCTGGAGATGGGCATGCAAGAGAGCCTACATCTGTTGGAGTTGAAGATGACCGGATACCTGAGACATCCTTATCACCCAAATGATCATCAGAAACAGAACAAGAATGAGATAAGTTTGGTGGACCCTCAGCAGGAGCAGCCATAACCTTCATTGATGCAGGGGTTCGAAGAACATTAGACTCCATCTGTCTTGGTTTAATTTCTTTCACAACCTCAGTTGAAAATGACCGCATACCTGAGACATTCTTATCACCAAAATGATCCTCAGAAAAGGTTGGTGGACCCTCAGCAGGAGCATCCATAACCTTCATTGATGTAGGAATTCGAATACCATTAGACTCCCTCTGTGTTGGTTTAATTTCTTTCACAACCTCATACCTAATATAAAGAAGCACCAAACAAACAAAGTTCAAAAGAGACTAGCACAGAAAAAAGAGCAAGATAATATCTGAAGGGAGAAATTAATTGCAATTGTAGCATCTCAATATGGTAAATTATAGGAACACATGCTTACATTCCATCAACTTGGTCATTCGCATGTAGGGGAAGTTTCCATAACTTGGTACTTCCAGAACAATTACCCTCCATGCTGCAAGGAAGTAAATCAGTATCATTTTGTGGTAAAAATTTACAATCAACAGCTGCTGAGGCAGGAACTGAACTCATCGCAGAATTATCTGATGGATCAAATTCATTCAGAGGATTTTCAACTTGATGGTGGGTAAACTCAGACTCAGAATTGTCATTTCTGCATTCATCCTTTCGAGAAAACATCTGTGCCAGTGAACCTTGCTTGCATCCAAGACAGGTCTCTTCTTCTACAGGATCAGGTGATAAAGGCTTTGGACTTGGGGCCACAACCACGGCCTCAGAAGTTTGAGTACCTGACAATGAAAACTCAATACCCCTGGAATCAAAATGATCCCCGGCATCCATGTGTATATCTTTGCATAATTCACGTTCCGGGCTACCAGAACTAACTAGTTCACTACATATTATAACATCTTTAGAAGATTCCACACTTTCCTTTCCGTCAGCAGGGCCACAAATGCCAGAAATCCCACGGGCACCACCCTGAGGAGCATTGTTGCTAAGAATGTCTACATTCTGTAACCCAAATTCATTACTCACTCTGCTCTTCACACACATGTGAGGGGAGTCTGTCATGGACAAACCTCCACTAGTCAACATCTTCATCAATGAAGGTTCTTCAGTTTGACCATCTTCTGCAGCATTAAATGACATAGCTTCCAGGGCTCGATGAAGACGTTTAGATGGAGGTAAAGCAGCTTCTCCATCCACTGAACAAACAAATTGTTGTTTTTTCTTGACATCCCAAAGCTGAGGCAGCAGTTGAGCAGAAGATGGAGATCCTTTATTTGACAGTGGCGCATTCTCTGTAGCTCCGTTCATCACAAATGAGTTTTGATCAGGACCATGTTCCTGCAATTGTGTAGAAACCCGTCTAGAAAAGCTACTTGACACTTCCAATAATTTGTCTTCTGATTGTATGACGGTATCAAGCTCCCCCACAGAAGATGATTTGCCCATCCGAACCCTGGCTCGTTTCACTAAAGGAAGATGCTCATCACCAACTTCCTTGGAATACCTTTCATGGGAAATTGGTGAAACTTGTCCAGCTTTATGCACTTCAACCTCTGCACCAGCCTTGTTTAGCCTACCAATATTCTCAGGATCATCATTACTCACTCGTTTTCTATTTGGTTTCCTTTTCTTCTTCAAGACAACGGCCTTGGTTTGAAAACCCGGCACTTGTCTCAACTCAGCATCTCTCTCACCACACTCAACAATGGACTCAGGCTGCAGAGGCTTACAACCAGATTCGACAGTGGTGCCTTCAGTTAGGCTGAAGGTATCCAAGTCAACCGTTACAATTTCAAAACCATTTTCTTCATTGTTACCATTTGAAAGAAAAACATGTGAACCTGTGTCATTCCCTTCAGACACATCAGGTGATTTCCTGATTCGTTTGCTCCTCCTCACAAAACCATTCTGCAAAACCTTAGCAGCTATGTCCTCCGCCTTACCATTACTAGATGGCAAGATGGACTTTTGGAATCTACTAGTGTACACCCTTGATGAACTTCTAGACCTACGAGCAGATGAATCCCTCTTCTGCAATGAAGAGCTTTGTGGCTGAACATCTCCACGGTCTTTTTCTGAGGACAATATATTTGCCCGAGGTTTTCTCGTACCTAGAGAACTATCAATAGGTTCCTTTGATGATGCATCCATATCTCCCACATATGTGTCTGTCGCATCCACAAAATCTCCAACCGTAAGGCTTGGCTTGTTCTTTTCTCCAGTAGAATAAGACTTCTTTACACCTGAACTAACCATTGTGCAAGGAGCCTCAATCTGATCCCTTAGCACAGTATCACCATCTGAGTTCCCAGCATTTGTTGCAGTAGCTTCGTCAAGGTAGTTAATATTGATAACTTGCTCCAGTTTCTTCGACTCTTCATAGCTTTCAATAATCTCACGTACTGCACGGATAAAATCGGCACCTTTCCCATGGCGTCTAACAAGAAGAGTTTCTTTCTTCTCTTCCGTGAATGCTTCAACATCAGCAGGGTTGCAGAAGGCTCTGCAATAAAAACATACTTCAGCGTCTAAATACATGAAACAAACAAGGGGAAGTTGAAAACTCCAGATGGACCATTCAATGAGAGAAAAACAAGACAGAACACGAAAAGAATTCAACGAGTTACAAACTCAAAACAATTAAGTGAATGCAAAATTATAAAGTAATGTAGGACATATTGCATATAACATGATAAATCGAGCATTTTGAGGTTCATTGTTGCCCACTACAAGAATGAAAGAAAAATGTGTGATTTCTCACAAATAGGAACTTGATAACAGCCTCATCAAACTAAAAGTTGCACTTTCTAGTCTCTTTGGATCTCTAAGGAACTCATATTGGTGTCATAATGCTGCACAGGACACTTTCCAGTCGATCTCAGTCTGGAACCTCAATCTGCAGCAAGAGGAATCCAAGTAAAAACTGAGACACCAGACTAGGAGCAAAGGCATTCCCAAATGAAAATGTTTTAAAAACCGGAACGGACCGGCCGGTTGAACCGTCAACCGGACCCGCACTCTAGTCCGGATCAACCCAAGAACAACTAATAAATCAAAATCGGCTTCTTTAAAGAAAATCATTCGAACCTAACAGTTAAACCGCCAACACGTAAGAACCAGGAACGGTTTAATCGAACCGCTAAGAAATTTTGTAATAATCCGAAGCCACTTTGGTGCCCCAACTTTAATGTTGTACACATCACTTGTGGACAGCTGTGACAGGGAAACATTACCTTTGCCTAGCCATGTCAACACATGGTTGTCCTGCTCTCACTAATTACATTTTCAATATTTTATAGAGCCAAGAGATGGCTGAAGTTGTCTTTCCCACCCATGTCGGACTGCAACAAAGTGCAGATACATTTTTAAGTCCACCTCCTTCTCCTTCTCCTTCCACTCTAAATAATATGGGGGACATACATTTTCGAACTTTTTCGCGCATTTATTCCCATTTTTGTCACGACTCGTATTTTCCAAAGATATTTCCGGAATTAAATTCACTACTCTATTCGATTAATGGATTTTAGTGTAGACTCCTTAGATTGTATTGACGATTGAAATTAGGTTTTGGACTCCTCCTTAGTTCATACATTTTGTTCGTGGTTAGTTCGGGGTGTCTCGGGGAAGTCCCGGGGACCCTTGGCATGAAAACTTAGCATCAGGAGGAGTTTGCATCGGTGCAAAGTGGTCTTGCACCGGTGCAGGAGTTCTTGGAAGTTTGCATCGGTGCAGGGAATGGCTGCACTGATGCACAAACCTTCTGCTCACTTCAGGATAGGTTTGCAGCGGTGCAAAGGGGAGTTGCACCGGTGCACAAACTCACTGTTCGAAATTCTGAGGAGTTTGCACCGGTGCAGAGTTGCCTTGCACCGGTGCACAGAGGGCTCCGAAGAATTTTTAGAGGGCTTTTTGGTAAATTTCCTTGGGGCATATATATATATATATATATATA
>NMUG010011991.1:0-10478 GCA_002855965.1 Monotropa hypopitys
GTTGAGGTCCTTGCGATTAGGTCAACGGGTTAATATATTCAGAACTGACCTAAGGTCTGACCTTTGGTGCTGCGCTCCTAGCTCAGCACAACCTATCAATACTAAAACCCAAATCTACCCCACTCCCGTATATCCCTCCCCCGTAACCCCTTTCCCCTCCCAAAACCTAGATGCCTACCCCCATCCCCCCCAATCAGGATCTCCCCCCCGAAACCCGCTTTTCTCCATTGCAGACGTGAAGAGAGGGAGAGCAGCTGGCGGCAGTGTTGGTGGTCGAGGGATGAGGTGGCACAGGAGTTGGCGGAGGCGCGATGCTGGTTGGCGTCAGCGCAGGTGGTGCGCGGGAGGAAGAGAGCTGGTGGTAGTTGGTGGCGTGCGGTGGTGGCGTAGGGCTGGCGCGGACTGGGCGACATAGCAGTAGGCGGTGATGCGGGTGGTGGTTGGCGCGCACGGTGGCGCCATGCAGGTGGGTGAACGGCGGCGTTGGTGGTTCAGGTTGGTGGCGCGGGCTGCAGTGGTAGGCGACGCAGTGGTGGTGCAGAGGAGAATGGCTGGCGGTTTCCGGTGACATTTCTGGTTGGGTGTGTGCAGTGGTGGAGTGTCGAGGTGGTAGTTCTTCGCGAAGGGAGGAGGTCGCGGCTGAAGTTGGCGCGCGGTGGCGCGGTGGTCCGGGCTTGAGTTGGTGGTTTGCGGCAACGGTGTTTCGACGACTGTACGAGGTATACAGATTTATTCATTTCTGTATTCGTGTAGATGTACAAAATTTCTGGCTGTACTACGATTGTGCGCACGATTGTGGATACACTCTTAGTCTGGTTACTGTTGTGTTTGTAGTAGCTGCATGAGGATGTGGTTGACCGATTAGAGTGACGTCGTGGCGGACATCGAGCTTCGGTGACTTCGGTGGGTAAATTCTTGGCTACTATTGAGGGTGTGCATGTGTGTGCACATAGATTCTCCTTTCGTGCTTATTCGTACATATTTCACATTGCGTCGCATTATATACTTTCGTAGGATTCCCTTGTCTAGGTGAGTCGATTAGGGTGTCGTTAGGCGACGAGGATAGAAATAATGGTTATTCGAATATAGGATTGTGGTCGCTTGATCGGATTGATGACCCTTGGAATATATCGGCACTTAGTGTTCGACGAAATGTTTTAATGAATCGCGAATGGGCCCTTGGAAAACAATAAACATCGTAGGCTAGTCGTAAGACAAATATTGATGTGTGATTTGGTTGGGTGGCAATAAATTAATAAGTGTGGACCCTTGGGAGTTAATACATGTAGGACATTCGTTAAATCTTTACATCGGGTATTATAACGGAGTTGAGATTAAAGAATGACCTTAAATGAAAATTGATCCTTACTCGGTTGTACAGGACCTCCCTTGGCGACGCCACCGTTAGAGGCATGGATTCTCTTGTTTATATCCTTGAACTTATGTCGGTTGACATTGAGATTGATGATCAACCCGGATGCGATGAACTTGTGGATAGTCTCCCTTGATATAGTCAATATCGAGCTTGTAATGTGAAAATTAAAGAGGTAACTAACGTATTCAATGAATCTCAGATATTGAGGATGTGTCCCACGAGGGCTACTCGCACAAAATCTTGAATCTATCACTTAAAGAAAAATGGGATCTAGTAAGTCGACTCGGTTTGACAGCCTTGATTAGGCATGGTAATAATGATAAGATAAAGCAAAAAGAAATCATTTAACAACGTGGAATCATAGGGAGACGGTAACCCTCCCAACGATTTGGGAAGCGTCGGATTTGTTATGTAAGAAAGGCCTTGGTTCACCCTTGGCATACTAGTCAATGGCTAGGAGATCGATGCGAGAAAGGCCTTGGTTCACCGTTGGCATACTAGACAATGGCTAGGAAATCGATGCGAGTAAGTCCTTGGTCTATCCTTGGCATACTAGCCTTTGGCTAGGAAATTGACACAAGAAAGGCCTTGGTACTCCCTTGGCATACTAGCCTCCGACTAGGAATTATACGAGAATGTACTTATAATGGGGTTCTCGGGAGGGTCGCTCCGTCCACGACATTGTGCACAATGGGGGTGACGTTAACCCTCCCAACGTTTTTGGCAATGACGGATACGATACGTGATTATACTTGACGCTACGTGACGATTGACGATACGTGATGACTTTACGGAACATACTTGTAAGGGAATCCCCTTGCTCATGACATCATATAATCTTTGAAATAAAAGAGACTAAAATAACAATTCCAATATCAATCCATAGTATGGGCTATGGAGAATCAATCAATGAATGGAAAGAAAGAAATATCTCAAATATCCAATATGGCACATGAATCAAATATGTGATGATAACGATAGTTGGCGTGGTTCGCAACGTGAATTATGATTCAGTATTTCAGTACGGTGTTGGTTTGGGGATCCTTAGTAGATCCTTCGAGTTGTTGTACCTTAGTAGTAAGGTAGGTAGAGTTGAGATTAGACGTTGTTCTGGTTGGAATTAGGATGTTGTACCCCTTGTACTCTTTTGAGGTTGCGGTTTTGGGTAGACACACCTTGTTGGTGATACGCCTATGTCACTGTTGCCTTGAGTTAGGTTCACACTTCGTGCACTTAGCTTCTTTACTGTTTCTGTACGCTTACTTGTGGACACGTAGGCACGCACTACACGTGCATGCTTGGTAGTAGTTAGGGGTTTTCTCGCTGAGCCGTGGTTTGCTCAGACCCTCTTTCTTTTCCTTTTATAGTCTGTATTGCAGGGCTAGTCGGACTTGGAGTTGGAGTCAGCTGCTGGATTTTCTCGGGCTTAGCTATTCCAGTTTTCAGTAGTAGTATTTCAGTTTCAGTTGTACTTTACTTTTCAGTTATAGTACTTTCAGTTGTAGTCCCTTTACCTTGTGCTTGCAGTTCTTTCTGTTCACGATAGTAGTTATAGTAGACTTGTACTTGCACTTCTCTTCTTCTCTCTACTTTATTATACTTCTACTTTGTACTGTACTGTGATATAATGAGAAACTCAACTGAATGTATCTGAATGGCAAGTAGTTGTATGCCCTCTTAATGTAGAGTGGCGAGGATCACCGGTTTTGTGTCGGTATGATTTTTGGTCGTTCCGACAATGTGCCGAGGGCGTTCGAGGCCCATTACAAACCTGATATTTTCCGAGAATTGAAATTCAGTATTCATGAAAGTTGTAGACAATTTCATTAGAAAACCAATGCAACTTGAATCGTCTCAATCGGAGTTCGGACGAATAAGTTGTGGCCAAAATATTCTCGATCAATTTTGAGGTTCACACAGCAGATTTTCATATCGAATTGAGGTCCCTCCCCCCTTCTATATATTGATATGTGGCACGGGTTGCCCCATTTTGAAGCTATATTTCGATATGTAGCAGCCCCCTTCCTCTCTTCATTTCGATATGTCCCTTTATTGGTTTTGATCAGTAAGCTTTCTATTTCGATATGCCCTTGCTATATATCAAAATGATGAGCCCATGTATTTCGATATACCCTATGCATATATTTCGAAATGATTCTTTGTTACATTCCATCAGTGAGCTATGTATTTCGATATGTACCTCTGTACATATCGAAATGTATCCTTCAATAGGATTGTCCAGATCACTCTACATATCGATATGTAGCCCTACTATCTGTGTCGCTAGAGTTGAGTTTGTGTCTAGTGGTAAAATGAGATTTATGAAAGTATTCGAGATTGTTATTGTGATTTCCCCTTGCCTTGTTGTCCGTAAGGTGGAACTTGGGCCTTATTGGCATGTGGTGTTAGGATTTTGGTGACGTTGGCTTCGGTTTGGTGATTAGAAGTAGTTCTTAAGGCTCCTTGAGTTTGGTAGCTTGGTTATTCTTTCTTCTGGGAGGCGAGTTCTTGAGAAATTATTGTGGATTTTGGCCTTATGGTCCGTAGGAGTTCGTGTTTTCTCCGTTACTTTAGTGAAAATATTGAGGCATTACTGAGATTTCCTAGTATTTTCCCTTTAAGGGGTATGACCCGCTAGTTATATATCTCCGCGAGATTGAGTTGCGTGTGCTCGTTTGGATTTTATAGATTCTCCGATGCCGTTGTTCGTTAGTTCGCTAATGTAAGTTCAGTTGCGACGTATCTTTTATTCTAGCTCTTACCTCGCGTTAGTTTGGAGCCGATTGGTCATGCGAAATTCGACATGGATGTCCATTCGTGGTTGCTTGGAGCTTACTGTTTAGATGAAAGCTTGAATGTGCGTGGAAGTTGTTCGTCTTCCTCGTATCCGCTGGGATCGTTCGATTGACGATTTCGGTTACATGCGAGTTATGCTTTGAGTACCTTGAGAGGATTCCTTTGTATGGTCCTTCTTCAGCCCGATGGCGTAGATGAAACTCTTGAAGCCAATCCTTGGTTTGTAAGGAGTTGTTATATCTTTAAAACCTTGAATGTTGTCAACATTCCTATGGTAATACGTCTTGCTTCTTATCAATTGGTTGAATCATAGTTGCGCACCGATGTAACTCTTTCAAGTTTGACTTCTTAGTGATTTGGTGACGTTTGGCGCATTTATTCCATCTCGAATCTCGATGACGGAAACCCTTATGCGAAAAACTCATGTGTGTTTGTCGGGCCTTATTCTTTGTTGTGACTCAGGCAGTAACTCCGGTGTCCACACCTTATCAGAAGTTGTCCCTTTTATTCATTTGTATGGCCCGTGGCTTTCTCTATCTTGGTGCCTCTTGATGATGGTCTTTGTAACCCCCTCGGTCGACATTCTTTGGCATTGATCACTAGTGTTGTTTATCCTTAGACTCAATTTGGAGTTGTCGTTCCACTGTGACTCTTTCTTCTATCACCTTATCTATTATGTGATTTTACTTTGCGTGTTGTGTCGATCGTAAGCTAGCAGATCTTGGAATCTGGAAGCAATGTGTTGGTTGGTCACTGAACCGTGTTGTAGCACTTCTTTTATTGATGATCTTCGGTACCGTGCTGGAACTCCTATACTTGGTCTTTTCTCGTGCCTCTTTAGTGATTCACTGTGAGGTTTGGTTGACTTCTCGCTAGTATTAAATTCGAATCGTGTTCCAGGTTGTAACTCATCCATGGGACGTATTGCTTCATTTCACTTTTGTTGGGTGACCCGCATGGTCATATTTCATCCTTGTCCAAAAGACTATACGTTCGTGCGATTGTCTCTTTTCGGCGTTGTATCCTTGATCGGAATGCGAGTGTTTCCATTTCAGTTGCAAAAAATTTAGTTGAATAAGATATTCCCGTTCTCATTCGTTATTTTTGTGCGTTGGACGTTACTTGATCATTGAAGAGAAGTTTGTGGAACAAAGAAATGCGTGTTCGATTGCGCCAACGATGAAAAAGATGTATTAGACGATCTTCGATGTAGAGAAGGGTTTACGATCTCCTGGACGTTCACCATTGCATACAAAACACCATTGCAAAGCAAAACTTCACATATGCCTACACTTATGCCATCGCCATTGCCAAAGCAACTCCAACGCCATCTTGAAATCTCCACCACTGCCTACGCCTACTCCATTGTCATCGCCCATCTACATCACTCGCCTAAAGCTACACCACTGCCTACACCATCGCCCATCATGCAATAGTGGGTGGGATGTATGTATTTCCCTTTAGAATTATTGCTATCTATTTCTTAAGTTCTCAAAGTTGTTTTGTGTTATACACACGAGTGTTTAACTTCTACGATTTCTATACAAATAGGTTTTCTGTTTCAAGAACATTTCCACGATCCTTTTTTGTTCGAGTTATAAACCCATATTTTTTGTATCACTTTCGCATTTTCGCACTTCGCATTTTCGCATTTTTGCACTTGGGTTTATTGTGGATACACGACTAAGTGTATACACAACTGAGTCAATCTCTTTATGTGTGTGTTTTCATTTTTGGGTTTTCCAATTTTGGTGATCATGGGGTCTTCTCTGAGCTTTTCGATGATCTCTCTCTGTATGCGTTCTCTTTCTCTCTCTCTCTCTCTCTCTCACTCACACACACACATACACATACACCATGCTTGGCTATGTTAGAGAGGTTTTCTGGGTTGTTTTGGGAGTTTTATTTTAGGTGTCTGTTCGACTGTATTGTGTGGGTTTCTCTGAGCCTATTCACTGTGTGTTGGTTGTTCGATTTTGGGGTTTTTTGGGTTTGGCTGTGATGAGGATTTCTCTGATTCTTGGTCCACATGGGTTTTCGGTTCTCTTAGCCTTGGTTTTGGATTTTTGGGGGTTTCCAGGTTTCTGGTTCTAGATTTTTTCAGAATTTTTGGTTTCCCAAAGCTCTCTCGATTTTGGGGGGGTTTTGGGTTTCTGCATGTGTGCGTGTGTGTGTTCACTCTGTTTTGTGTATTTGTGTGTGCGCATGTGCGTTCACTCTCTCTCACACACTCTCTGTGTTTGCGTGATTTGGCTGGGTTTTCCTGTGATGATGTTTTATCTGAGCCACAACCTCGGTATGTGTGTGTTTGGTTGTATTGTATGTGTTTCTATGAGACAATTGGTTGTGTGTTAGTTGTTCGATTTGGGTGGGGGGAGGGTTGGGTTTAGTTGTGATGAGATTTTCTTTGAGCCTTGGTGTTCTACATGCACATTTCTATCTCTCTATCTTTGTATCTGCATGTGTGCATGCATGTGCGTGTTCACTCTATTTTGTGTATCTATGTGTGTGTTCTCTCTATCTCTCACTCTCTGTTTTGGGTCCGCTATTAACAAAATATTTTGAGTCTCGAAAACAGTTTGTGTCTACGTTTTCGGGTTTGCAATACTGGATTTCTGCGATTTGTGTATGGAGGGAGTTTCTGTGATTTGTGTTTTCTGTGATCTGAGTTTCTGTGATCTGTGTTTCTATTTAGGGTTTCTAGGTTGTGCACTCTCTCACCCTCTGTGTTTTCGATTTGTGTTTGGTATTAACTTTTGGTTGTGTTGGTTGTGTTGTCTATGCGTGTGGGTTTTGCTGCGATGAGGTACTTCTCTGAGTCTTTGTTTTTAGTCACATGCTTTGGTTATTTCATCACACCCAAAATTAGAGGTTTTATGGGTTGTTCAATACTGGGTTGTGTTTTGGGTGTGTTCTGATTTTATTTTGATTTTGGCTATGATGAGGTTTCCTCTGAGCCTTTGTGGGTTTAGTTGAGTTGGATGTGATGTGGATTGACTGTGATAATGTGTTTCTCTAAGCCTTAATCTAAAGCCAAGTTGGTTGTGATGACGATGTATTTTTCTCATCATGGCAGGGCAACTCATATTTTGCAATCGTTGCGAGTGTCAGTCTGAGCCTCTTTCTCATCAATAGGTTTAAACTGGGTTTATTGTGAAATATGGAATGCGTGTGGAATATATGCAACATGAATAGATTCATCCCGTGACTGGATTCATCCCGTCACTAGTTTCTGACTGCCATTGGTTTCTGTCCGTCACTGCAATCGATTGGTTTCCAGTTTTGGTCGCGTGAATTGAAATAAAAATTAGGCTATGATGATCGTTTGAATTTCTGTGATGACCGCGTGTTATATCGAGGCAATTCAATGTATTTGTGAGACATTTCTCTCGCGACTCTTGTTACAGTCATGACACGTGTTTCATTTTTACTAGAAAAATACATATCTGAGCTCATTCAAAAAAATAATAATTATTATTTAAATAGTTGTACCTAATTTAGGATTTAGGTGTAATGCATGTTTAATATTCTTTACTTCTTTCTGGTTTTGGTCGCGTGAATTGAAATAAAAATTAGGTTGTGATAATCATTTGAATTTCTATGATAACCGCGTGTTATGGCGGGGTAACTCAATATATTTGTGAGGCATTTCTCTCACGCAGTCATGCCGTGTCTTTCATTTTTACTAGAAAAAACGTATCTAAGCCTATTCAAAAAAAAAATTATTATTTGTCTAAATAGTTGTACCTAATTTATGGTTTATGTTTAGTGCATGTTTAATGTTCTTTACTTCTATTTATTTGTAATTCTATTTTTGTATTTCGAATATTTCAAACATATGGGTTTTATTATTTTGAACACATGTTTCTATATTTTGAACATTAATAATACGTATTTTTGGATTTTGAAAAAGTAGTTTTTTATTTTGAACATGGTTTCTGTATTTCGAACATGATCATACGTATTTTCAGATTTCGTACATAGGTAGTGACAATCTATCCCTTCGTCATTTGACACTCGATCCGTGTCTTGGATATAAAGATTCATTCGGCCTTTAGCATTGAAGTCATTCGTCACACATGCCGATAGCCAGTTACTTAAAAAAGAGGTTATTTTTTAAACCTAAAGATAGATAAGTGCATTCTAAAAAGAGCAGTTCTATATACAACAATTTAATGGCTGAATACAGCCCACATTTGTTTTTCAAACGGTTCCGCTTCGGATACAAACTTTCGAACGAAATAGGTTATTTCGGAAGTTAGTGTCCGAAGTGTTCAAAACATTTCGGAAGTTTGTGTTCGAACAGTTCAAAAAATTTGTGAAAAAATCATTCGGAAGTTTATGTCCGAATGTCCAAAAATTCAAAAAAACAAAACAAAAAAAACATGGGCTGTATTTAATTTTTTAGGGAGGTCACTGAAACTTACCGAAGAAATAAAAGGGAGCTGTTATATGGGTACAGAAATGAAAATCTGTACCCATGTACAGATGGGGCCTCGCATGGTCTAGCAGTGCATATGTGGAAAATTTAATTTTGAGTTTTTGTTTAAAATATTATTTTATGTTATTCTGTAAAAATCAGCTCAATCGGATAATGTATAAAATTTTCTTAATCATTTGAATTTTCATTCACAGTTTTAAACAGTTTTACAGAATGAAAATTTAAACGATTAATAAAATTTTATACATTATCCGATTGAGATAATTTTTTACAGAATAATATAAAATAATATTTTAAACAAAAACTCGAAATTAAATTTTCTACGTGGGCCTTGCTGGGTCATGGGAGGCCCATCTGTACGCGGGTACATATTTTCATTTATGTACCCCTATATTTTTTGAATAAGAGGTATAGCTGTAAATGGTATCGGAGAAGCAAAATGTACAGATTGAGTATATCGAGACAATAGTCCCAATCCACAAGCCAACGAAATTTATCTATTCTATCTATTCTATTATATAAAGCCATAGCATTTTTTTGGTGTGAACAATTTTATGAGGCTGGCTTACATTTTTTAGTTCCAAAAATGCATTGACAGTTTTTTATTTACTCTTGGTAAATAATAACTGTATGCCCATAAGGGTAAAAAAACAGAACAGTAACCATCCTTTAAATTCTTAACTGCCATTCACGATCTCTCTCACACTCTCTCCCTTGATGAACATTTCATGTTTTCTTCAACACTCAGTTCAACTCCTTTTCCTGTTTACTTGAATTGTTTGCTCAGTTGTTTAAATTTTGGCAAATCCTTAATAGCTTTTGGGTGAGCATCACACCTTCTTCATCAAGGTATTTCTTCATTAAGGAATAAAGGCAAGGAAGTTCCCAGAAAAAAGTGGGTGTGATTTCGTTTTGCCCAGAAACGATAGCAAACAGCAGAAAATACGCATAGAGCCAGATGTGAGAAAAAAACGTTGGTATGCTACACCCAGTTCAGGAAATAGACGAAAAAACAGCCCTTCTTCATCAAGGTATTTCTCATTCTCTCTTCTTTTTAATTTTTAATGTTATTTTATACATTTTCCTTCCACGAAAATGAATAAAAAAATATTATGTGAAATTGCCAACTAATCTTCCATGTCAGGGAAAAATCTTCCATGGAGTGTCATACGGCACTTCCACTGTTTGTACATGTTTCTCCTGGTATTGTCGCTATATCCTCTCTTGGGCGACTTAATTTTTTTTTTTTGACTTTTGTGAGTCCTGACCCATGTTTGTTTCCTATTTACAATCCCTGTTTTTCCAAATATATTATCTTTGTTTTAGTTTTTTTATTTGCTGCATTTGTTGTATCATTGCTTTGGTTGGTTTAGGTTAGCATGCTTCTTAAATAAAAGAAACATACTCTCTTTTGTCTCATATCATATTATTGTCTGTGCATATGAATAGTTTTTGCCTCTTATCTAACAAATTTTTATGTGCGAAGAAATGGTGAAATATATGCTTGCATTTGGACCCCATATTGTCTTGCACAGTTGCTAGCTAAGTGGCTGTGTGGGGTTTACAAATTTTTATTTTTCATTTCTGCCTGAGGTTTTTTACTTTAACATTCTTGCTATTTAATTTATATAATTTATATTTTAATGCTTAGTTTGACTTAAAATAGTTTTTCTAAAAAAATTATTGAAATTTATAATTTTATTGACTTAAAATTTTTATTAAAATATGCATTACACATACAAATATTTTTTAATATTTTTTAATATTTTTTAGCTAATAAATTTTCACAAAATTATTACAATTCATTTATTATTTTAAAAAATGTACTTCGTAACTGTAAAATGTAAAGTGTAAATTCGTATATTC